>JAJJMC010015859.1:18277319-18324798 GCA_023531435.1 Papaver californicum
ACATAAATAATAATAATAAAATAATAGATTTATTTTCCATAAATCTCCCTCCATCAGATTCCCATAGCCGAAGAATTGAGTAAGCCAACTAAATAGCTTGTTTAGTGTATATCCTTAATCGTTCACGAGTCGCTAAAATCTGGAGTAAAGGTTTTGTGGGTATACCTCTTGTAAACCCTCACGAGACAAAACTCGTCCACTAGGGAAACCTAGGGGTTTAACGACTTATTACATATGCTAAATGTAGTCGCGGTTCCTGCGAAAGTGAGTTAGGATTTTATTTTAGTAGATTTGCTCGAGGACTAGCAAATAGTAAGTTTGGGGGTATTTGATAGACACATTTTTGTGTCTAAATTGCGCTCGATTATCTATTTTGATAGTGTTCGATTTTGTACTTATTATGACTTTTTATGTCTTTGTAGGTATTTTTAAGAAATAAATAATTTGGGAAAAATCGGCTCGAAAAGTGATAAAGGCACCCGGGGAGAATTGATAAAGGCACCCAGCTCTTGGATTAGGGGCACCTCCTTTTGAATTTGAACTTCCGAAAATGGCGGTAAAAACAGAAGTTACGTGAGAAGTTTCTGTAGACTCTGTGTTGCGTATTTTTAGTGATTTGGAGTAATTAAAATTCACCCAAAGTGAATTAAACAACATGGATAACATTAACACACGTTAACAATGAGTTTCAGCCGGAAAAATTGGACACGGGATTGAATCTGGACGGAAAACAGAGTTTGGGTCTGTTTCGGATATCACAAAATTTGAGATTGATTTGGACGTGTTCTTTGAGTCCTTATCGGTTAAGAAGAGTCTCTAGGGTTTACTAACCCTATAAATACCCTAGAGAGTCGAGGAGGAAGCCATGGAGAGGAGGCAGAGCCATCGGAAAAAATCAGGAAGAAAAGAAAAACTTTTCTGCTGCTGTAGAGAAGAAGAAGAACATAAGGCGCTGAAGAACTGTCGCTGAACTTGTCGCTAGTTCTGTCGCTGACGCAGCTGCTGAAGCAGTCTTATATCAACATCGCTTGGAGTCTGTCTTTCTTTCCTATTCCCTTTTCCTTCTTCTGTAACGCAGAGAACACTTCTCTGTAACGCTTCTAAGCGTCTCTGTTCTTTTGTGTTACTAGTTTTTCACCATTGTAAGTACCTTTTGAGCAATGAAAGTCTATTTTGAGTGAGTTTCTATTATAATCAGCTAATCACCATCACTGGGGCGACGGAGGAAGCCGTTCATCCAATAATTTTGGTAACTTCTATTTTAATAATATTTATTCTACAATTCTTTTATTATTAATTGCTTGAATTAAAATTGAAAAAAATGGGTTTTTCTCAAATAATTGTGTTTTCTTCTGATGGGTCATACTTGGTTATTAAACTCTTGATGTCTCATGCTCTTGATTAAAAATTATTCTTTCAAAAACCTATCTTTGGCATATTTAGATTAAATTGAATATAAGAATTGTTAGATGTTATCACTGAAGTATTGGTTAGTGGTGGAATCTTAAGCCCTAGTTTTTCTTCATCCATTTTAAAAATCAAATTGTTTTAATTCTCTTTATTTTCTGTTATTAAAAATTAGGTCTAGAAATTAAATCTTCACAAGTCCGAGAATCGAACCATTTTACGACTATTAAAAACTGCATCACATAACCATACACAAACCTATTTTTTCAAGGGAATTACACTTGTGCACCAATATATACACCATGTAAAACATGCATAAAACCGATCATTCATAACCATACATAAACATACTTTTTCATGAGAATTACACATGTGCACCAATATGTACACACCTTTAAAACATGCATTAAATCGATCATTTATACGCACGCGTACCTATTTTTCATGAAAAATACACTGGTGCACCAATATGTACACCCCTACAAAATATGGAAAAAATCAGCCATATTCACCTACAAACAGATCTATTTCATGGGAATTAAAATGGTGCACCAGTATGTACACAGCTACCCATATTGTATAAACAAAACATGGAAACTCAGATGGACTTGAACCATCAACCTCCGCAAACCTTATGATAGGCTTGGGCGCTCTACCATTTTGAGCTTATGGGTCCCTAAATTTAATACATAAAACAAAAAAAGATTCATGTCAAAGGCGCACTAGGGTATAATACAGTTATTTACCATCAATATTCATCATGTGTACAACTATGTACACATCAACAATCAACAGGTGTACACTATGTATACATTAAAAATCAACATATGTATAATTACGTACACATTAATATAAATCAAAATTCAATTAAAAAACCTAAATTTTTCATGATTTTTAACTCAAAATCATACAACACTTTCGATCCAAAGGAGTCTCAAAAATTACTTATAAAAGTCATAAAAATACAGTGTACAATAAAGTGCACCTGAAAAAAATAAAAAAATTGATTTTACTCAAAGATAATTACAACTGAATTATCTTACGGTTAAACCCTTAAATGGATAAAGCACAGTACAATATACTGATAGTTTAGGAAAGTGTAAGCATTTTATAAAGTGCATTCAAACCATTATCACACTAGATGGTCTATTATGGAATATAACCTTTCGGCTCGAGACAGTAGACTAAGAAAAATAAAACTACTCATATATGGAGAAGTTAAAGCTATAACTTGTTAAACAAACCATTTCATATCAACCATAATATAAATATCCTACTAGTTAGGGAGCCATATGAATAAGTAGGACTAAATTGATTGCTTTAGCGTAAGTGCCCTTACCAATTCAACAACTATGACAATAACGTAAAGGAATCCTTGGTAGTTGCACCAAATGCAGATTCTGTAACTCTGTTACTCTGAAACATGTTGGGAATGTTCTTCAAAAATTGCTCTAAATGTTCACGACACTGAATCCCAGATAAAAGATGCAATATTACTAGAAAATATGAAGACGTTTAGAGCGTCAACTTAACAGATCAGAGTTGGGAATTGCAATAACAAGCTACTGACCTCGGACGAAATTTTTATCTTAAAAAAATATTTAGATGAGATGATTATTGATTTTATGAGATTACAAAGTTGAATTTGCAGGAGCAGTTGCGCACCAGAAACATAGAACAAAGATTAAAGAAAACCAAGAATACTTTCATAGAATTTCTTCCTAACAAGTTAAAGAATATTAAGCCTTCTTCTATCATAAAGTCATCGTTACCACTTTTCATCCCATTTTGTGTACAATAAACATACTACCAACTACCAAGTCTATAACAGTAGTATGCACCCACAAAGCATCACTTTTAATGTCCAACCAAAATTCAAAATTGTGAAGAAGACAACCAAAATTCAGTATCAGGATATAGATTGCTGAATTTAAGATTACATACTTGACCAACTTAAGCCTAACCCATTGTTAGTTCACTTAATTTCGTTTCCAACAACGCGCCTACGGGAAATGAAATATCCATTTGCCATTAACCGTCACTGTATCTATCTGCTTTTATTAATCAAAACAGATCTAGACTCTGATC
This sequence comes from Papaver californicum, assembly GCA_023531435.1. Classification (NCBI taxonomy): domain Eukaryota; kingdom Viridiplantae; phylum Streptophyta; class Magnoliopsida; order Ranunculales; family Papaveraceae; genus Papaver; species Papaver californicum. The sequence goes on from JAJJMC010015859.1 coordinate 18,280,815, forward strand.
CCGAATCGAATAAGAAATTCGAATTGAAATCAATGTAATTAGATTTCAGTTACCGTAATATTTTTTCCTGAAATCAATTTCGAAATCAACAAATTAAAAATTTTAATCAAATTAAATGATAAAAACAGATTAAACTTATCTTTGAATGGTTTTCAATGATAAAATCTTCCAATTAAAAATCTCATTAACTATTCCTTTCCGTTTCGAATTGATCTTCAAAAAAGGTACGGAATGATGACGATCAAGGCTTTTCAAGTTGAATCGATCTGATTATGTGTTTGTTTGATTATCAGATTTACATTTGGGTATTGGATTTTCACTGAGACGTGATTAGATTAGGTTTTAGGATTTGTTCTATGTGTGAACTATCTCTAGTTTTGACGCAATAAAAAAATGAAGAAATAAAAACTAAATCATGAAAAGGGTATATGACATCTACTTGATGGGTATTTTTGTCATAATTTTTTTTGGTTGAATCATTAACAAAAAAATGACTAACTCGTTTTAAATTGTGTAAATTTGAACTAACCAGTACTAGGCTTGGGGAGACAAGAACTAGAGCGTCCAAAGCCCAACATATTTAGGACTAACCATTAATTCCTACTTGGAAGTATGGCATCCGTAGATTTTTATATTGCTTATTACTAGTTTTATATTAGATTTTTAAGGAAGAATTAAAAATAATATTATTATTCATAATTTTGTTCAAGAAAAAACATTGCATCCATTTCATCCATCTTCTATACATGGACAGAGTCAAACTTGTTTATTTATAATCGGGGATAAGGCTACACAGGAACCAACCGGAACCGATGGAACCGGGCTGGAACCGGACCGGAACCGAGAGGCTCGGAACAGGTACATGGAATGAAAATTAGAACCGAGAGGTTGGTCAGGACATGTGCAAGTACTAGGGTATTCCCGAGCCGAACCAACCCAAAAGAAACGACTAACCTAAACCATAGATCTATATAATTATAATTAATCCTAGCCGTTGATGCTAGGTATAGTTACTTTTACAAAAGCAGTCTAACACTCACTCGACTCTTATCAGTCATCAACTTATCACTTTCACTTCTCCAGTTCTTCTTCTTCGTCACAGCCACACCACCACCACTTCTTCTAGTCAGTACAAATAACAGCTTCACACTTATGTTATGGCAACACGGAGACACTGAAACTATCAAAAACAAGCGATTACCCCCAAACCTAGTTTTTATTACACTTGGAAGTGCGTAAAGAAAAAATATAGGGATAATATTGGGATTGAGGAAATATCAATTGGTTCATGCACGGTGTCAGGAACACGCAAGTCCTCTGGGTATTTGGATGCAAAATGATCCAATAAAACTTGAGAAGCACACAATTCTAACCCTAAATTAGGTAACTTTTGGAAGTCTAGGGGCCTAGAAACAACCTCTAAGTTGGGTGAATGGTCTTGTGAGATGGATTCATCTATGTAATTAGGAAAATCATCCCCAGAATCATCCACAGTGTCATCTATATATTCTGTCTGGAATAGAGAGTCACTACAAAATTGATCATCATCAGCATATAACCTCTGGCATTCAAGAACTCTCAATCTTTGATCCAAACTAGGCGGTGTGTGTTTATAATACTTTTCATATATCGTTAGAGGTGATTCTTCACTTACCATAGGTGAAGCAAGAACTTCATTATGCCGTGACCAATTCATATATTCATGAAGTATCATCTTAGATGATGTCTCCTGAGAAGGAGTCATCATCCTCAGAAAATGTACCTGAAATAAAATTCTAAAACAAAAAACAAGTAAAATAGAACTAAAAATTCTAAAAGAAAACTATAAACATATATAAAAATAAATAAAATAAAATAAAAACCTAAACTACGATTAGAAAATAAAATATATTAATTATAATATTCTACAACCGCTCCCCGGCAGCGGCGCCAAAAATTGATAGGATTTTGGAATACCCTATTTATAATAACGCAATCGCACGGTGTCTACACTGCAGACAACGGCAAGTACGGGTCGAACCCATAGGGAGTGGGCAAATACTGCAATCAATATCCCAATTAAACTAGTCAGAATTAATATTTTTGGATTTTTAGAATTACGAATGAAATAATAAAACAAACTAAACTAATAAAACAACTAAACAGAGAGAATCGGTAACCAGGGTTTTTAGTATCCACCACTTTTCTATTTAATTACTGAAGTGAAACATAACTCCTGAATATCTATCTATTGTTCGTTCTATCGAAATCACCTATTATATGCATAGAGTGGCAAATGTCACTGGGACGCCCTAAGTATGGCGCATCAAAAACTCTCAGTGTCAGTATACACCATCAAATTGCGTTAGCGAGAAAATTATACGAAACTAATTATAGGTTCAAAAATAATACATGGCTATTCTAAGCATACTCATCAAAGGATTTAACCCAAGCATGAAATACCAAATAAGTATACAAATATATTTGCAATCCTATTAATTATGCGCAAAGGCTATTGTATTGTACAGAACCGGTGAAGCAACAACTAATGTTTTCATTAAATCAATAAATCAAAATCAGGAAAATAATTTATTCAAATCATAATAGTCTTTTGCTTAATAAATCAATATAAAATAGCATATTACTCAAAGTGGTTTCAAACATTGAACCTTAGCTTCAAAATCAATCCGAACATGGAAATCGGCTTTTCAAAACCCATAAAAATTAACAAAATAGAGAGGAGAGATTAAATTCTTTGTTTGCTGTCCTTTTCTTCCACCTTCGTATTAGCTTATATCGCCAACCCAATTACACCTCTCTGTACACAGCCCTCAATACCTGCACGTCGTCATAAAAAAACTAAAAATCCTCCCAATCCGAACTTTAGCCTCTCTCCCTACTTCTTTCTCGCGTCGCTCTTTCTCTCCTTTCTTTCTCACGTCGCTCTCTCCCCTATCTCCGTCCTTTCACAGTCTATCCTCTCTCACATCGCTCTCTCTATGCCCTGTGCAGTACATTTCGGCCGAAATGGCCGAAATTTCGCTGGAATTTCGGATTTCGGGGTAAAACCGAAACGAAATCAGGTATACCGGTACGACCGTTTTTTTTTTTTCGGAAAACCAAAAAAGATGAAGAAAAAAACATTATCCTTGTTTTAGGGTTTTGAATTGTTACTCATATTTTTTATGATATTTTAGAATTATATATGGATATGATAATATCTATAATTAATCAAATGATCTCGATTAGAATTGTAATATTCTTGTTTAATTAGCATTTTAGACGATGAACTTTGAAGTTGTCTTATTTCTCTTGTGTTTCCAGTTTGAACTTTGTATGAAATCTACGGATCTATATATTTTAGATGATTACTAGTTTTTCTTTCTAAACTTTGTGAAAAACGTTTGTCATAACGTGTTAAAATATATTTATAGTTATAAAATGTGAACTAGTATTTATTTTATAATATTATAGGTATAAAATATATGGACCGATATTTCACCGATATTTAAAACCGAAATTTCCTCGATATACCGATATACCAATGTATCACTCTCGACCGGTACGAACCAAAATCCGGTACAGTACAACGTTATCTATGTCCAAAACAGAACTCCTTTAACCAGACAACCTTCTTTTCTTCTAATAAATTAACCTTCTTTCAATCCCTACCTACCTTCCTCTCTCCCCTCAACCAACCGTCACTCTCTTCAACCCAAAAACCTAAAACAAAGTTCTTTCACTTTCTCCTCCCACGTCTCAATCTACCTCCCTCTCTACTTTCCGCCTCTCTCTATCTTTTCTATCAATCTCTCTATAAATATTGGGGACCAAATATACTCATCAGTCATAATATTTTTCATCTTTCCATCTTAAAATGCAAGCAAAAGCACGGGGTATCGAATTTTCAATCTTCATTATTGTTGGGTGGTCCATTTAATAATTTAGCTTAGGATTTACGCAAGATGCACTTTAACTTTATTTCTGCAACTAGAAGTCTCTCTGTGTACTGTAGCGCCCTCAGTCTCTCTATATAAACTTGGTAGATAGATATAAAACATTATAAGTGCGAAATTAGTTGATATACATAGAAATGGATCAACTTGGTAAGCTTGGATTTGAAACTGAAATAAAATGCAGTGCCGATAAGTACTTTAGCATGTTCAGTCACAATGTAACTCAACTTCCTAAATTTCTTCCTAATATTTACAAAAGTGTTGAAGTCATCGAAGGAGATGAAACTAGCGTTGGCTCCATCACTCTTTGGAAATATAACGCCGGTCAGTAGATTTACATATTACTCACGATTTTGTGCTTCCATCCGTATTTTATATGAGAGCGGAGCCAACCATGTCTTGCATTTTCTATTTAGTGGCGCGGAATTAGCTAAGTACAAATGGAATAGTATTCCCATTTGTCAAGTATTTTATCCGCTCCTAAAATATATTTAATGCATATTTTCTTAAAGAACCTACTAAGTTTGTCTTTTTATTCGAGCTCGCTAAGATTATCATTTTATTTCTCTTGCATTGGATATACCACTTGCTCGTGCACATATTTATTTTATTTTATTTAACGTGCATATGCCTATTGATTGATTAATTTATGACTAAGAATCAATACAGGAGGAAAGGAAATGGGAGCCAAGGATAGATTAAAAATGTTCGACAAAGAAAAGAGGTCTCTCACTTATGAGCTGCTAGATGGAGAACTCAAGAATTATTATAAAGCTCTGACTGCGAAACTTAATGTGGTTCCAAAGCAAGGTGCAGCTGGGATTGCAAGCTTGGTGACATGGTCTCTAGAGTTTGAGAAGGTTAATGAAGATATCCCTGATCCAACTGCTTATATTGATGCACTCAAACGTGCCACCAAGGAGCTGAGTTCTCAGCTCTGCTAAAAACCATTCGTGTAACCATTACTAAAACCCCTGCTACGTAGTCCATCATATATAATATTACCTCTGTTTTAGGAAAAGAGTTACTATCAATTTTTTAAATTAACCTATTTTTAGGTTAAAATGAAAAAGTGATAGTAACACTTTTTTAGAAACGGAGGGAGTATATCTATATTGAATAAAAACCAACTTAATTAATTGGTTAAGCACATGTATTTTCGAATCTTTCATTTTCACTTTGGTGTCAATCCATTGTAGTAGCGGATTGGTTTGGACTTTGGGGAAAAAAAACTTATTATTAAAATCAGAGATTTGAAATTACTTAGAGCAATTCCAGTGGGCATTGGCAAATTCGTCAATACCAAACCAGATGGATGGAAAAACTCGGTTTTGGATAGTGGGTAATTGTTAAGCGACGTAGTATGAAGCGGCCTAGCATACCTCGACTATTGTCGAATCTTCAAACAAATCCAACGGCTATAATTGTACCGCAACTATTTATGATATTTGTAACTGAATTAGAGAGCATGTAATCACAACTCTCATATGTGCAATCAAAAAATTCTTCAAGATTACATAATGAGCTTCATAAAGCAAAAAAAAGAAACTACTAATTTTTTTTCACATTCAATTAAAATTTAACAACGTTTTTTCTGGAGTAGCATGCCTACATTTTAACATTTGATACATACAATAAAAAGGATTGCGTAATGAGATTTATAAGCAAAACTTTTCCTTTTCCATCTTCGCCATTCTTCTCGAGCTCGCAATACAAATTCAACATTGGTTTTACCCCTTAATCGATATCGGTTGACAACCAAACTAAAGTTATAGATTGTTCCACTTGTCTTATTATAGTTTGATATCGACAAAACAACCCAGCTACATTACGGTTATTCGGATACCACCGGTGTTAGTGCAAAAGTTCTCATAGATTCTGCTCCAGTAACTCATACTCATAAACTATTTTGCCGTCGTTCCTCATTCCTTGCCGGATAGCATGCAACAAAGTTTCTACATAGAGATAGATCTTCATCAATGGTAAACTCCACCGAATTAATATACGGTTGAGCCATATGGGTGTAAAAGAAGTTGGAAAAGAAGTTTTAGAAGGTGTGAATTGGGAAGTGAAAATGCTTGAATATATGAACTATTTTATAGCCGTTGTATGGAACTAGCCGTTGTCGGCTCAACCTAGGCCGATCGTCTCGGTTTGTAACGAAAACGACTTAACCATTCATCTAGTTTTAAATTAAATATACTTTGATTTCAAAAGGAATGAACAAGCTTAGCTTAACCAAAATTAAAATTAGATTGAATTAATTAAAATTATATTAAAACATCAATCTCTATTACGTTAATTTAATATATTACGCTTTTTTACAAGATATAAACTAGAGCAGTAAAACCTTAAATTAAATAAACACTTCAGTAAAAATATCTGAAAATTTTCTGTTTATCTTCATTTGACGGATCTTCCATTCGTTGCGCTCTTGAAAAGGTTTTCCATGGTATTTTGAACAATCATACGGTTAACTTTCAAATTTTGTTTTCATTTGATTTTCTTGCCTTGAACTCTTCTTTTTCTAATAGCTGCAAATTTGACTTGGTTAGCATCTAAAACTTGAAGATCTCTTTGTTTTTTCTTATTCTCAACTTTCCTATAACCATCACATATCTTATTAATAGCATCTTCGAGTATGTCTCCAGAACAATCTAGTTGGGTTGTAATTTTTGCCAATTTTTTTTTTTGAACAAAAGTTGAAAAGAAGAGTTTAAGATGGAAAAATTAAGATTGAAGTGAAAGTAAAAGATTTTTTGAGTGGAGAAGGTGTGATTTTGGAGTTGAAAATGTTTAAATTTATAGGGGAGAATTGAGAGCTGTTGGATGAGAGCCGTTGAGATTCGATTGTTGTCGAATCTTATTGGGCCGCTTGGCCCTTGCTGGGTTGATCTTTTGTACAACTAGCACCGAGCCTCGGCCTAGCTGGGGACGAGCGGCTCAATGTGAGTCGATCGTCTCAAACATAGATGATCGACTTTCTCTGAGCCTCGACGGGAAAACCCCATAATATACACATTTGCCAAGCCATTTTTTGGGTTTTCCCATCCGACTGTGGGATGGTAATTGGCAATTTAGCCAATATACCAACCCCACTGGAGTTGCTCTTATAAAAATTGAAGATCATTAGTAAAATAACTATGCTAACCGGCGCAGATCCTATGTACCCGAAACTACCTGTCCCTCTGTCCCTACCTATCAAGGGATGCGGCGTTTCTTTATTAACGCAATAACTAATTATTAATAGAGTTTATTCGCTCAATAACTAAACATCTATTTAGGTTATCATTATCCAAAAAAACCCCTAACTTTTGATTAAGCAACTCTAAAATTCAATACAATGAAAACCTTCGAAAATTGCATTAACGTGATCAGAGTTTAAAGGATTCAGAGTTTTATTTTTCAATTTCTTTTCTTAAATTTTTTTTCTGTTAATTTACATTAGTTTACTATAGTTTTCCTACTGTTTTTTTCCTTCTAATGGAAGCTTAAACTTTTGGTTCTTGCAGATTCTTGTGATTTTATGATGGAACACTTCCAGTATTGGACTACGGTGAGATACTCAATTCTTGCCTTGTCGACAGTGTTGTCTATCCAAACAGTTTTGCGACTCAGTGATCCTCCAATGGTTTCCTATATTTTGATCAAGTCTTACTGCCATGATTATGTTCAAAATCAAGTATTTGTTATTATGATGATTAACCAAATCAAGTTCAGAACTCCAAAATCAAATTCAAAAACTCCCCCCCCCCCCCCATCAATGCCCGAAATCATAGGAAGATTTTGATTTTTCCTTATTTTCTCAGTTGACCTCTTACATGGCTATCTCACATTATTGTTCTTTCCTAAATAAAAGAAATATTATAACCTATTATGGTAAATATTATTTCCATGACCAAACTAATTTTGGTTATTGTAACCTTTATCTTCATTGCTTTTAAAATACCGACTGGAAGGTAAACAAAAATCATAAAAAAATTTACTGTCAAGTGTATCAGATTCATCCAAAGTTCAAAGTTACTACCACAATATCTAATTCTCAACTTTCCACGATTACTGAAAGAATGAGTGGAGCTAGTATCCACGATAAGCATGTTCGTCGAACTTGAGGGATTGTGGGCACCTCTCAAGCTCTTTTTGAGGCAGCAGAGGAATGGTCAAATAGTATAATCGGGATTTTTTTCTTCTAAAGAGCCAGTTAAAATTGAAATAGTGAAAGAGGAGACTAACGCCCTATGGCAGAAATATAAAAGAAAGGGATTCAAAGTGGTTGGTAAAAAAAATTTGTCTATAAATCAACTCAAAAAGGGATCAAGAAGAAATTCTTAAGAAATCCCCATGGAATGTTCATGGCTATTTAATGGCTTTAAAGAAATATACAACTGATGTTGCTGTGGAAGACTGGAATTTCACATACCAAGAATGGACAGTAAAGTTTAAAAATCTTTTACTTGAACACCAATATATGGCAGTTTGCGATGGGGCGGTGGCTGATTTAGGAAAAAAAGCTGGTGACTATTATCCTAAGGACTGTAGACCAAGATATAATAATATAGTGGCAGCAAAAGTTGAAATGGATCTCAGTCTCCCTCTCAAGAGAGGAGAATGGTGGAATACAAGAGCTGGATGTGTTGTTTGGGTTAAGTACCATTGGGATAGACAGTCACACAAAATCTCTGACCAATGCTGTAAATCATAGTGATGAAAAATGTGCTGAAGTTGTTGAGAAACTTTATGTTATGGGTTTAACAAATGCAGAATTCGAAATTTATTGCAAAGGAAAAGGGATTGAAGAAGAGGGTATAATCAATGAAAAAAATGAAAATGAAGAAGTGTTAACAGGTGATAAAGAAGATGAGGCGGCCTTACTTGATGCTAGTGAAAATAGACAAAGTAAAAGGTTTAGGAATCATACAGATGCCCCAATTTTGAATAATTTCCTTAACACTGTCTCATTAGCTACTCATCATAATATGAACATACAAAATCAAGGCAATATTACTTATTACAATAATATTACCGATCATATGGAGGGAGTTGAGATGGCTGGAAATGGGAGAGAACTGGTAACCACCATAGAGTATGTTCCTGAAAATCACGAAAATGCTGCAACCTTAGTAAGTTTTTCACTTCCTTCTACTGTTTTTAAATTTTTCTTATAATAGTTTGCATAAAGTTTTTCTTTATTTGCATTTTTTCTGCATTCATTATTCCATCCATTTAGATACAAATTCCTTCGTAATTTTTATAGCTTTACGTAATTTACTGGGTACCTTGCATATATCCTATAAGAAATTACATTGATCATAGTACCGTTTGTTGTCCCCTAGCTTGTATACCTAACAGTGATACTATGAGAGTTCTTGCTTGGAACTGTCAAGGATTCTTAGGGAAGACAACTAGAGACCACCTTAGAAATTTGATGAATCCTTATGACCCAGATGTCATTTTTATTTCAGAAGCAAAAATTAGTTGTGAAAAAATGCAAAAGCTTATTAGACCTTTTTAATTTTCCTAATTATAAGCTGGTTCCACCTAGAGGAACAGATGGGGCCTAATTTTATTATGGAAAAAGGGTTTTGCTTTTGTTATTCTCAATTCAGAGTCCTGGATTATTAATTTTCTAGTACAGGATGACCCCTCTAAGCAATAATGGTTACTTACATGTATGTATGGTTCGCCTTGTACCGATGAAAAGAAAATACAGTGGAACTATATCAAAAATCTGAGTCCTTCTGTAAACAGACCTTGGGTGGTCATTGGAGACCTTAACTTCACTTTTGGCAGCAATGAAAGATCAAATGCGGAAATCAGGTTAAATAAGAATTCTTGTTTTGCTTCAACTTCTAATTGCTCTACAACTGTTAATCTCATCGAGGCAGCTGGGTTAGAAGATATGGGTTTTCACTGGGAAACCATTTACTTGGAGTTCTAATGTGCATGGCACTGGCATACGAAAGGCAAGATTAGACAAAGCAATCACCAATAGTGAATGGTTTTTGCATTTCCCGGATGCTAAACTATTACATCTTCCATAACTTAGCTCAGACCATTGTCCTATTCTGTTGGATTCTAATGATTCGAATGGTGATGAAAGAAGGAATTTCAAGTACTTCCAATGTTTTGAGAAGGATGAACGTTTAAAATCTCAAATCCTTATACCTTGGAATACTCATTTTGAGGGTTCATCAGCTTACCAAGTTTCGAGAAAGCTGGCTACTACAAGAAGTATACTTTCCAAGTGGAACATAAAAAAGTTTGGGAACATTGATAGCAATATTGTCTCTCTGCATCAAAATTTGGAGTTTCTTCTGCAGCAACCAAGTGGTTTAGATACAAATTCTAAAGTTTATCAAGTTGAGCAAGAACTAGAACATTGGCATCAAGTTCAAAGTGATTTTTGGGGTCAAAAATCCAGAGATGAGTACTATTTGAAGATGGACAGAAATACCAAGTATCATCATACCAAAGCTAATAGAAGAAGATCAAGAAATAATATCTCAGCTTTAAGGAATTCAGATGGACATTGTCGTTCATCTAGGTTAGAATTGGAGAATCTCTTAGTTACGCATTACCAAGAGACTCATTCTACTTTTAATCCTATAAAATTTGATAGCATACTTCAATGCATAACTTCCTCTATCACAAAGGAAGATAACTTGATGTTAACTAGAATTCCAGATGCAACTGAGATATTTAAAGTTTTAAAGAGTATGAAGCCTTGGAAAGCTCCGGGTCCAGATGGTTTTTCACCGGGTTTCTTTCAGTCCCATTGGGATGTAGTGGGTGATCAAATCATTAATATGGTCAAATATTTATTCTCTTCTGGTTATCTCTTAAAAAAGCTAAATGAGACAAATATTTGTCTAATTCCGAAGACTCAAGTGAAGCAAACACCTTCTGATTTGAGACATATTGCTTTATGCAATACCACTTGTAAGGTGATACCAAAAATTATGTCAACCAAAATGAAGTAATAATGAACAAAATTATTTCTCCTCTCCAGTGATCTTATGTGCAGGGTAGATAAATTTCTGTTAATATCCAGCTTGCTCTAGAAATTATACACACTATAAAACAGAAAAATGATGGTAAAGGGTTCCTGGCTTTGAAACTGGATATGTCAAAGACTTTTGACATGTTAGAATGGTCTTTCCTTCTTGATGTTATGAAACAAATGGGTTTTTGTGATAAAAGTATAAGCTTGATAAATCAGTGTATTAGTACAACCAAGATCTCAATACTTCTGAATGGTTCTCCATGTAAAGAGTACCAACCTTTTAGAGGCATAAGGCAAGGGGATCCTTTGTCTCCTTATCTATTCATTATTGCTATTGAAGCTCTTTCCAGACAATTACTTCATACAGAATAAAAACATCTTATACATGGTGTTAAAATTGGTAACAATGCTCCTTCTATATCTCATTTATTCTTTACGGATGACTGTCTTTTGTTTACACATGCGGATATGCATAATGTTAATAATATTCTTCAGATCATTCAACAGTTTGGTACAACCTCTGGTCAATTAGTTAACTTCAACAAGTCTAGTGTTCACTTTAGTTCTTCTTTACCAGAGCGCTTCTGTAGGCTTCTTTCAAGAAGACTAAAAGTCCCAAGAATGAAAGCTGATGAAAAGTACCTAGGAATTCCGTTTATAATTGGGAAAAATAAAAAAGTTTGATTCTCACATTTGATTGATAAAAAGTAAATTACATGCTTGACGTAGAATAACTATGTCCCAGTGTGGAAGATCTACTATGGTGAGACATGTAACCAATGTTGTACCAGCCTATTCTATGAGTTGTATGAAGTTACCTGAGGACACTATCAAGCAAATTAATTCCTTGCAATTGAATTTTTGGTGGGGTTTCGGAGATAAAAAGGCTAATTGTCTTAAATCTTGGAGAAAGCTCAACATACATAAGTGTGTTGGTGGGCAAGGTTTTCGAGATTTGAGAATCCTAAATCAAGCTCTTCTTGTTCGTGCTGCTTGGAGACTATATGTTCATTCTGACGAAGTTTGGTTGAAGGCGATTCATTATAAATACTTTGATGGCAAAGGGATGGTCCAGTCTACGGAAGTTGTTAAATCTTCTTGGGTTTGGAAGAGTGTTCAGTGAAACACCGAATATGTTAAAACTTATAATTTTTGGAGAGTTGGTGATGGTAAAAAAAATCAGAATTTGGTTGGATAAATGGGTAACTGGTCTTGATCATCCTCCACATCAAAATATCTCTATAGTTTCTGTTGAAACCTACATCTGGTTTTAGTAATCTCATTGATTCTGGAAATGGTGTTTGGAGAGAAGAACTGGTTCGTTACTTATTTGATGATTCTATGACAAGTATTATCTTAAACATGAAACTCCCACGTAGTTCTCCAGATAGGTTAATTTGGACACTTACTAGGCATGAAGGGTTTACATTCAAGTCGGCCTACAATAAACTCTTTGAGTTAAGTTTGGGAAATGTACATGTTTCTAATGAGATTCAAGGTACAACGTTACAGTAGAAGGAGTTTTAGGATTTGAGTACATGGCCTAGGGTTCATCACTTCTTTTGGAAGTACATTACAGATATCTTGCTAACAAAAGAAAGATTGGCTGGGGTTTGCGGCTATATTAACAAAACCTGTAATATGTGCAGTCAATACACAAAGAGCTCTATGTATATCCTCTTCAGCTTCTCTTTCTCTAGGGTTATTTGGGCGTTGATTCCAGGGGGGAGTAGAGTACTCTCTAGTAATTGCAGTTTTATAGGTAATATTCTTGAAGAATGGATTTCTCAAGATAAGCAGTATAACAACAATGGAGAATGGGTAAACTTGGCCATGATAGTTTGCTGGTGTATATGGACTGTTAGGTGTGACTTCCGTTTTCAACACAAGGCAGTAAAACCGAATAAGATAGCTAAGAAAGCTATCACTTTTGCTGATTATATCAACAAATTGCTCCTTAATAGTTCTATAGAGGGGTCTCCTTGTTTGCAGGCGAGAACTATTCAGCAGCAAAACTGGAAACCACCAGCTCAACCCTATCTTAATATTAATTGTGATGCTTCTTTTATTAGGAAAAATAAATCTGTTGGTTTTGGACTTAGCTTACGTGATTTTGCAGGGACTTGGAAGGGTTGCATATCAAAAATCCGGGCTAGAACGTTAAGCTCGCAACAAGAAGAATGCTTCGCTTTCCTAGAGGCTTTTAAATGGTGTTGTGAATTAAAGATTACTGAGATAATCTTTGAAACAGATTTGAAGGATATCACTGACTACATCAACAATTTAACTTCTACTATTAGCTAGGAAGATTAGTATATTTTGTTGAATGCCTTAGCTCTTTTGAAATCTATTAGGAATTGTAGTGTTAGTTTTGCTCGTCGAGAATGTAATAAAGCAATATTTTTTCCTGCTAAATTTAGTAAAAGGCATAACATATCTAAAACATGGTATGATAAGCCTCCTGATGTATTAGATAGAGTCCTATTGTTAGACAGGGTTTTTGATTAATACAATTTCCTTTTGCATAAAAAAAAACTAAACATCCATTTACTAAGATATCTTTATTAAAAATAACAAAAAATTTAAGAAAAATCATGATAAATGTTTGTCTACTCTCAATTTTCTCAATCTTCAATATTCAGAATTTAACTTCACAAATTCTGTGATAAATCATGGTTCTTCTATGTATTTAGGTTGCTTTTAATTGTAGTTATATTGAATATTTTCCTGTAGATGGTGAGTTTTTTACAAGGGATAGAATTATAAAATTGCTCTTTGTCTAGCGGCAGGAACATAAAAGTTGTAACCAACCGAAAAAAAATTCGCTTCCAACGGGTCGGGTTTCGACTCACTTAGAAAGATAGGACTTTCCGATACGCTACTCAAGGAACCAACATTACCAATTTTCGCTCAATAGTTTATTTTTCTGTTGAAGCGACTGTTTCTCGATTTCATTTGAACTGCTTTACGAGTAGACAAGCACAATACTAACATCGAGTGTCATCGAATCTGTGAAACTGCTTTGTAGTTTCTGATACCATTATTGGTTCATTGAATCCAACAAATGATATGAATTACCTCAATGGGTAATAATCATCCTCGGTTGATATGAATCACCTCAACAGGCAACAATCATCTCCTAAACGAATACCAATGTTTGGATACAAATATCCTACTGTATAGGAAGCCAAGGGTTAGGGTTCCCAACTTCTGAGCATATGTCCCATACCGCATACCCAGGAATCCCAAAAGGGGTTCACGAATATATTGTGAACATCAATTAGAACCTTATGAGCATACGTCCCATATCGAATACCCAAAAATCCTAAAAGAGCCTATAATTTCGCAAATTTTATCGCTTTGGTCCTGCATATACTGACAACACACCCCGTCCCTGACGGTTGTGGGCACCAATGCTAGTGGTTGATTTTCAACCTACCGTCCCTGGCGGTTTCTGCAGGTTCACATTGTCCCTGACAATAGATGTCTCTTAAGGACTTTACAAACCGTCTCTGACGGTTAGTGGGGGTGTCCCACTAAACACACCGTCCCTAACGATGGGGTGCCAAGACATAGTGGGGGTGTCCCACAAGTCTCACTCACCGTCCCTGACGGTTGTTCCACTTGTAGTGGAAATGCCAGTTATGGCTAGTAGATGGTATGAACTGCCAAGCAACAACCAACCAATTTCAAACAATATGAACAACTTTTATTACATGTGTTGAACCGCAAAGCGTCTTCCTACGTACACTCCTCTGTAGCTCGAAGGGACCAAGCACGACCGTAGTTTGTCATTTTTATTTAGATAGTATGAACTACCCTCACCAGTAGTAACTATCTCTTATCAGATAATCTGAAGTATCCTATTAAGACAGTAATTGTCTCTTACATAGCTTGTATGAACTTCCTTTCATGACAACAAAAATCTCTCAGATAGTATGAACTACCTATAATGGTAGCAACCACCTCTCACTAAATGATATGAACTCCTTTGTTATAATAGTAATCATCTCATACTTAAATAGTATGAACTGCTTACTGTATCAATTACTGTAGCAATATGGATAGTATGAGTTACATAGCAACAACTATCTCTAGCACATCGTATCACCAATCACCTTAGCAATTATCCATTGATGACAAGATGTCAGCATATGTCTGTACCTGTACCTGCCACTAAAAATCAACATTAAACTATAACTGTGTTGTAGGTATAATCCAAGCTATATATATTCATCAAGGTAAAAAATATACTATGTTGACAATCCACAAGCATACAAGAAAGATTGTATGTTCTTTCGTTGATAATAATAGATGTAAGGGAAACATAAAAAGTATTCATGTGTTAAGGAATTATCACCATCATAAACATAAGATACCCTTAAAGCATGACAAATGGAATTAAAAATAGAGATTCTTAATACAAAAAAATCTAACAATTTATGTTCATAACAGGGAACTCATTTGGGTGAGTATGGAGTAGGTAACATTCCTATAAAGTCAGAATTATAATCTCATTAGAACTACATAATTCAATCTCAAATTGCTCACCCTTTGAGTACCTATAATGATTGGATCCTAATGAAATTTATATAATAAGTAGACCATATTTCTGTAAGTAACATATCAAATTTCATCTTATTTCGATAAACACATAAAGAGATAATAAAGGAAAAACGTGGTTGTACGGAATTTTTACATTACAGAATGCACTCCTAGTTTATCCATACTTTTCAGTAACAAAAAGTTATCCGATTGTCTTGAAACTTTTAAATAATACTTATAACTTATGGTTATAAACTATACTAAAAAATTATAGCATTATAACGGTTCATTAAAGAGATATACATGTTTGAACCTTACTATTTGTATTGTTATCCTATAGAATTCAACTAGGATTAGCTCACACTTTGGGGAACCTAAAGTGATCAGAACTTCATGAAATTTTTACAGAAGGTCACCTACATATATATAAACAACATACTATAATTCAGATTCATCCGATATGTGTTTAATAAGAAATACTAAGATAAGTAGGCTGTTCAGAATTTAAAATATGCAAAATGCAGTCATAGATTATACTATCTTTTCAGTAGTAAACGTGACCTGATACTAATGAAATTTTTAGAGTATCATTATGAATTAATGAAACACAACATACTAAAATTTCATTACATTCCAACGACTGGAATTTAAGATAAAACCAAAATAAAAATATGCACTTTAGGGCTTAAGAGGTGCATACGATATTTTTAAAAAAAGAATTGATCATAGGATGAATTACTGCAATCAAACCACTAATACAGCAAATCAAAATGATTAATACATACCCAAATCAAAAATTCATAAATATATCATAAGCTATAGCAAAACCCCCGATTTCCAACCAAAAACCCTAATTCACAATTAACAAAATCGAGCTATTGAACATAAAAATTGAAAGTGATTATCAACTACACATGTCACGAATTGAAGTAATGAATTCGTCAAAAAAACCTTGATGAAATCAGTATTCATTTGAAAGGTTGGCATGTTGATCCCTTACCTCATCTCCCTTCAAAAATCCATGAACACAAAAATAAACAATGACACATGATGATTTTCAAGTTAAATACTCTAATATTAGTCATAAAGAAATTTTGTTTGTTTCCTTTGTTGTGAAGAAAATCACCCATCACAAAATAAAGAAGAGGAATAGCTTGAAAAGAGTCCCATCCCAAAACAACCCCCTCTCTTCTGATATCTCAAACTCTCTTCTCCCACAAGAACAACAATAACCCATTTTGTTTCTCTCCGTAAGAACCTCCGTTACTCTATCTTACTCATTGATAATGGAAAGGCAGACGAGATTTTCCTCTCTTTTTCTTGTTATCTGCAACTCCCCAATATAATACATTTAGAGTCTGTTTTGCATGAAAAGGAAAACAGGCCGATGACACGTAATCCTAACGTGTCACTAGCTTCATAAATTGAAGATTTATCTGATTAAACATTTCATTGAGACCTAACGACACATACCCATTAGATCGATGGGTAAAGATAGACCACCATCCATTTAAAATCCCACATTCATATAACAACTTTAGTACCTATTTTATTAGCTAAATAAGGAATTCAGAAAAACAATAATACCAAATTAAAGTGAAGTCAACGTTCAACTTCCTTAATACGGATTGGATTTCGGATCAAAATCCGAATAGAAAAATACGAAGTATGACAGAAGTACACATGCATATTTATGAACATACTTATAACTTTATGTCAAAACATGAAATATTGTATATCTACTGATATTCCGCAAGAGAATTAAGGATACAGTCTCTACAAATAGCTACAAGCATTCTAAATTCATATTATAGCCTCTCAAACATTCATAACATTTATGTCATTTGAACCAGTCTCGAGTCGTAAAAATTTCATAGCTGGATTCCTCGAACTTGTCTCGAATATACATCTGCCGTCCTGGCTTTACAAATATACCACTCTAGCATTATGCCAATAAAGTACACGTCGCTCTTCTTGAACGCGCCACAATCAAAGAAAAATGCCTTTAAAAGAGAAAGTTGTGCCTTAGCACTAGGCTAGCCCTACCTACTCCATGCTAGCACTAGCCTATTAAGTTGCGCCCCCGAGGAACGCGCCATAACCCTTCGGGCTGGCCAAAGAAACAACACTAGACAAACCTAGGTTGCGAGACGCACCACAATCAAGTGTTAACGTTGAAAGCGCTAGCCACCAATTTAAGTTGTGTCCTCAATGGTCGTGCCACTTTTTTGCGCTCAAACGCGCTAGCCAACCTAGGCCACGTCCCTTGGGGATGTGCCATACTCCTTTACGATCAGCGCCACCAATTTAAGTCGCTTCCTCAAGGGACGCGCCACCCCTTTGCACTCAAACACGCTAGCCAACTTAGGCCACGTCCCTTGGGGACGCGCCATACTCCTTTGCGTTCTGCTCAAAGCGCTAACTTTGCGCTAGTATAGAGTGCCAGCCTTATCCAGGCTATGCTCCCAAGGGACGCACCACACTTTCAAATGCTAGCTTAATGCTAGTGTTAACCCTATGTGGCTATCTATAAAACTTCATTCTTAAATGCGCCAGGACTGGTCCTTAAGAATCTTTACGCAATTTTGGCTTTGAACATCTTTCAGGTTTATGATAAGTCATTTTTAAGATAAGATCTGGCCATTAAAATACGCCATGTTATTCCTAAGATGGTGCGTAACAACCAAATTTACCAGACTCAACATTAATCAGTCTGATTGCCAAGCTAGTAAGTTGTATAACTTTCCTCACCTACTTAGCAAGTCATTGACTTGACTTGACCTAATCAACTGATAGTCCACGACTCCACTATTTCCATGAGATATCAAATAAAACACATGGGGGGATTATTATTGTGGTATTGGTCTGGCGGTCAACGACAATCGTGCGTTGTGGCAACACATCCATGAACAAGAATGTAATAAGTAGTACAACAGTTACAGAGAAGTTGAGAGTACGAGGATTAGTGGTCATACAAGTTCTCCCTATTTTTCGGACATGACTCCACTACAATCTCCACCATCTTTACTCCTCCACTTCTTTTGTAACTTCTAGCACTTACGAGAAATCAGTATGTCTCTTCAAATATAAATAGATGGTTTCATCTATTCGAAAGAAGAACAAGAGAGAGAACTAGGATATACAGAGTTAGCGATTCATCCCAGAGATAATCCATTCTTCTCTACACACTGCAACTACTCATCACACTGAGATTTCTCAACCTTCTTTGCTCCCCTCCCCTAAGACCTACCCAATATTGTCCACCTTTATGATCGAAGCAGGATGTGAATGGCCATTTCTTGGTTTACGCTTGTCCTGTTCGAGCTTGATCTCTCGAACATACTTGAAAGTACGACTTTACTGTACATTTGTTTTCACCCCAAAACAATTGGCGACCACATCGGGAGATCAGCCTCTAGATTACAAAAAGCCAATTTTCAATAATTCAAGATGGTGGATCTTAGGTATGGAGCAGTCACAACTCCCATTGCATGTTTTGGTAGTGCTGGTGGTGGCGATTCTGGAAATACCCCTGTTACTACTAACCTTGCTCGTGCTAATGTTACTACCAATATTATGACCACACCTGCTCCCGGTAACAAGACCGCTGAAGGCACCGAGAGTACCCAAACGCTGCTCATCGCAGATTTAATGAATATGAAGAAGGTTATCTCCAGGACTGTAATACCCCAATTCGGTATGTAGGGTTTACCGAATGGAATATAGGTAATGGTTTGTCCTTTCCTAACACCGAGGCCTTTTCAGCACAGTTGGCTCCAGAGTTGGCAAAAAGCTCTGCAGTTAAGCGTGCTCGGGCGGGAGTAATCCAGGGATGGGTGACCTCCTGGGAAGCTGCTGCTGGATAACCGCAGCGGTGCCCGTAGAAAACCCCACGCTGCCGGATGACCGCAGTGGCTAAGTGGGGACAGTATCGGTGGAAGGTCGGGTTATTACAAAATGGTATCAGAGCCGATGACGGATCACTTGCCGAGGGTGAAAGAGTACGCTGGACGGAGTATTCCAGGTATTGGTCTCATGGGTGGCAGAGAACGTCGGAGATCTGGGCTTGTATATTCCGGAGCCGAGGACGGCTCCAATTTAAGGTGGTGGTATTGTAATACCCCAATTCGGTATGTAGGGTTTGCTGAGTGGAATATAGGTAATGGTTTGTCATTTCCTAACACCAAGGCCTTTTCAGCACAGTTGGCTCCAGAGTTGACAAAAAGCTCTGCAGTTAAACGTGCTCGGGCGGGAGTAATCCAGGGATGGGTGACCTCCTGGGAAGCTGCTGCTGGATAACCACAGCGGTGCCCGTAGAAAACCCCACGCTGCCGGATGACCGCAGTGGCTAAGTGGGGACAGTATCGGTGGAAGGTCGGGTTATTACAAGAACGCAGGTGGACATGGATACTACTCAGAAGGAGGTACTCGCTAGCCTCAAGACCTTGACGAAGCAATTCTCCCCGGAACAACGCCATCCCCTAATAAAACAAACCAGCACCAACCTCACAACGGCCAATGATGCTGGGAAGTTAAAGACTCAAAGAAATGAAGAAGTTCATATCAATATTGATCGTCCAACAACGAGAAGTCAACAACCTTATTTTATCACCTGTGAAGACCTGGAGATACTCCTACGGAATCATGGCAAGGAAGATTCACCCTCGCTTTATCATTATCAGCCCCCGTACTCACGTAAAATCTATTGGATTCCTCTGCCAAGAGGTTACTCCTCCCCCAGCTTTCTCGTTATATAACGGAACTGGAAACGCTCGTGAACATGTCTCTCGATTCTTAGAGTCGCTCGGGGAACATGTGTATAACCATGTGCTACGTCTTAAAGAATTTTTAAATTTCCTCACTGGAAGAGCCTACACATGGTACAAAAACATTGCTCCCAACAATATATCTGGTTGGGAAGATATGGTTAACGCTTTCTAAAAAGACTACTTCTTTTTCCTATCAGACTTGGGAAGAATGTTCTAGAGAAATAATGAGCATCCCAACGAATATGTGAAGAGATTCAGAATCCAAGTGATGGACTTTCACGATCCGAATGTAACAAAACATCAACTAGTAGAACTCTGTATTAGAGGTATGATTTCTTTCTATCGTGCTCTTTTAGAAAATATACGTTTTCAGACTTTCTCTGAGTTACACTAAGCCGTGAAACGTTCTTCCAAAAATGCTCCTGCCCTGCTGGAGATAACCAGACTAGCAAGAGAAGAAAGTCGTGGAGACACCCGTGGGAATCAACGACTGATCAACAAGCAATATACCGTTCAACCATCAATAAGCGTTGTCAGTAACGAAGGGACAAAAAAAAAGCTCCATCTCAACAAGATTCACAAACTAAGCATCTCCATTCCACTCCAGCTATGAACCAGGCATCTACTCAGCGAGTAACTCATTTCCAAGGTGCTCATAAAGGTCCACGATAGCAGCAACAGTTATAACAACCACGAGAGCATGATATAAAACCTGATGTAGCTTGTCCTGATTTTCCAATTCCCATGGAAGAATGCCTTGAACTATTAAAAGTGTGGATACAAGAGAGGATCGTAAAGTTACCATCTGTGCGACGCCCACCTACTCCTCAGGAAATGTCAGACCGAAATATTATCGTTTCCACCGGTTCGTCAATCACCCCACCAACGAGTGCAACAGTCTGAGACGTATCTTCAAGGAGAAAATAGAGACAGGGGAATTGCAAATGGGGAATGAAGGTATTCAAAAAAAATCCCTTCGTGTTAGAAGCTTCACCATCTATGGAGAGTCGGTCAACCAAACAGTTCAATCGTTAATGGAGCGAATGTGGGAACTCCTCCACTTTTCAAAGGATCAGCATGAAAATATTTTTACTACTCTCAACCAAGTCGTATCTGGCAAGCTTCTACCATATTTTTCTTAAGACCCTTGCACCCAAGATAATCTTCCTTTTGAGGACATGGTCGATAAGAACGATGAAAAGCGCAACCGATATTCCTCACTACCGCGCACCTCAAAGATATTAAGTTTAGAAAGACATTAGTTGATGCTAGCATGGATATCAATGTTATCAGCGTCACAAATCTCAAAGAAGCAGCAGTAACTCGACAGAAAGCTTACATGCTCACTAACAACAGTCAAGGACCCAGAAGGAATAATCAGGGATGTTGACGGGTATATGAACCTTACGATAACTCAAACAGATTCTGAATTTCACATCATCAAGGGGAAGCTCGATTATGATATGGTTCTGGGACGTGCATGGCTCCAACAATCAACAACTGTCATATGAGTTTGGCCAGAAATTCTACCTCGAGTTAAGAGGCCTCCTCCTAGAATCAAACGGAGTATCGATAAGTATTTACCCATGTACCTGGAGGAATATCATATGATGAAAGCTACAACAGGGAATCAAGCATCAATTGAGAATGTATCATCCTACATCAATAGATTGTGTACTCAGGTAGCTCTTACTAAATTTACTTCCTTATCCTTGAATCATCCTCATTCATCACAAGACTAGGGACTAGACCTTGCTAGAAATAAAAATCGTGTTTTAGGTTGTCGTTATGAATGGGTGGCCACTCCAGCTCAATACTTCAACAGAAGGGTAGAGACCATTACCACTTTTTATGAACCACCAGAATTCTCAAAGATGTTCTCCCTCATATATGATCCGAGAGATATTAGAGAAGATGTTCGGCCATATAAACAGAAGATTTATAGGGATAAAATGATCAAATCAAATGCTTTCCGGGTGGGGGATTTGGTTCTCAGAGCATCAAGGCGCCACCGCCCCTCTAACTGAGAAGGGCCTTACAGAATTTCGTGTGCTACCACCAGCGGCTACTACAGGTTAATCACAACAGAAGAAAAGCCTGACACAAGATTTATTCACGCCAAATGGCTCAAAGGCTTTCGACTGAACATCCTGTTATTATCTCTGTTTCCTTTTTTTCATGTAATATTTACAATTCCTCAAAAAATGCCTATGTGTATCACTATAGGCATCCTTAGGATTTCAATTTCATTAATTAAAGTATTGTTATCTTAGAGAAAAATCTTTGTGAGCCGCCTTAAAAAAAGTGTATCTACGAAAACACATAAATATGATAGCATAAACTAAGTCAAGGTAAACTAAGCTATACTCAATCAGAATACTGGGAATCCGAATCAGAGTCATATTCGCTATCACCTTCCTCATCATAGTCGTATTTTTCCTCCCAGTCTTCCTCGGAACCTTCTTCAGTGTCTTCTTATGGAATTCCATTAGGGTCTTCATCATGGTCTTCCTCCGAATCTTCTTTGGGACCCTGATCATCAGAACCCATATTCATGTCGAAATAGGCATCGGCACGGTCATCCTCGGGTTCTGAGAATGAATCATACTCAGACTCATACGCCATATGATCCTCCTCATAAGGATATCTATCTGTATCAGAATCGGGGGCTTCGCCATAAGGAGGAACACCTCGCTCTATCCGTTCGTCTTTTTCCCTTCTCGCAATCGCTCGGAGGTGACACTTTTGCATGTAAGCTGTGAGTTTTTCAACCTCGGCTCTTTCCTTTTCCAACTTCTCTCGGCGCCTTGCTTCTTCTTCAGCATTAATGGAAAACGTGAGAGCTTTCAAACGATCAAGAGGCATACCTCGCACGAGTTTTGTGACGTTGCTCAAAGAACGGCTAATCTTAGACTGTACTTATTGGGGAGACATCATCTTCATCTTCTTATTTTTGCAACCTAGCTTCTTGTCCGAAGAATCGTGGTTATGATTTCGATGGGGGAATGCCATGATCTGCTAAAGACGCAAATAACAAGATAAAGACTCCAACACAAAAGAAAAAAGCTATCAAAAGTTTTAACTTATCAGGATCAGACTTACTGGTAATACTGTTGTTGGTGTTAAAGATCACTTTACTCCAGAAGAACAATGAAAAAACTATGGTTTAGCAAAGAGAAAATAATAATGCTCTCAGTGTTATCCAAATATATATATGTGTATGATATGAGAAAAATTTGGAAACCCTAGCTCTATCGGATAATGGAATTACGGTTGAGAACCCTGGTTTATCTAAGTTAGTGGTTCACGGAACTGGGAAGAAAAATCTCCATATAAGCTAGGATAAACGAGAAAGGAACAAAAAAAAAAACGTGCTTACCTTACTCCACTCACTGTGCGTATTTGAGGAACAATTCGACTCTCACTAAGCGTGCCCGGGAAAGCAATTTGCTAGACGTGTATTCGAGTAAGTTGCTCGCTGCTGGGCACGTACCTGGAAAAAAATTGTGATGGTTTATGCTTTCATTCTAGAACGGAGCAAAGTGAATTAAATTCATAAATAAATAAATAAATAAAGAGGTGGCTACGCTGTGAAGAAAAGTGGTTATAGGCAGCTAGGTTTGGAAATCCTTGTTGGCTTAAGAAACTAAAGAAAAAGAAGGACGCCCAGTACCGACCATGCTTCTTTCTACTCACGGGAATACCAACATTCCTTACAAGAACTTGGGAATCTACTACTTGGGCTAGTGCTAAGGGGCGTACATCTTAACCTCAGAGAAGCTAAGTACATCTTTTTATACTCTTAAAATTTCGATTATGCATATACAATTGTTATAATCATATTTTCACCATCTAGTGCTTACTGCGCAACATTACTGTTCCTCACTAAGCAGAGGACTTAATATAGATGGTGATGTTTTGACAAGGGCTAGAATTGTAAAATTGCCTTCTTCCTAGCAGCAAGAACATAGAAGTACACATGCATATTTATGCACATACTTCTAGCTTTATATCAAAACATGAAATATCGGATCTCTAATGATATTCCGTAAGTGAATTAAGGATACAGTCTCTACAAATAGCTACAAGCATTCTAAACTGATATTGAAGCCTCTCAAACACTCACAAAATTTATTCCATTTGAAATAGCCTCGAGTTGCATAAATTCCACAGTTGAATTCCTCGAACTTGTATCGAATACGCGCATCTGCCATCCTGGCTTTACAAAATATGTCACTCTAGCGTTATGCTTAAAGATGTGCCATAAAATACGCGTCGTTCCTCTTGAACGTGCCACATCAAAAAACAATGCCTCTAAAAGAGCACGTTGTGCCTTAGCACTAGGCTAGCCCTAGCTTCTCTGCGCTAGCACCAAGGATAGCACTAGCTTATTAAGTTGCGACCCTGAGGAACGCTCCATAACACTTCACGCTGGCCAAAGCACCAGCACTAGACAAACCTAGGTTGCGTCCTCAGAAGACGCACCACAATCAAACTTTAGGATCGAAAACGCTAGCCACCAATTTAAGTCGCGTCCTCAAGGGGCGCGCCACTCCTTTGCACTCAAACGCGCTATCCAACCTAGGACACGTTCTTTGGGGACGTGGCATACTCCTTTGCGCTCAGTGACACCAATTAAGTCGCGTCAAGGGACGCGCCACTCCTTTGCGCTCAAATGCACTAACCAACTTAGGTCACGTCCCTTGGGGACGTGCCATACTATTTTGCGCTCTGCTCAAAGCGTTAACTTTTCTCTAGTGTAGAGTGCTAGCCTTATCCAGGCTGAGCTCTTAAGGGACGCGCCATACTTTAAAATGCTAGCCTAGTGCTAGCGCTAGCCCTATATGGATATCTATCAAACTCCATTCTTAAATATGCCATGACTGGTCTTAGGAATCTTTACACAATCTTGGATTTAAACATCATTCAGATTTATGCTGAGTCACCTCTACTCTAAGATCTGGTCATTAAAATACGCCATGTTATTCCTAAGATGGTGCATAGCCACCAAATTTACCAGACTCAACACTAATCAGTCTGGTTACTAAGATAGTGAGTGGCGCAACTTGCCTCACCTACTTAGCAAGTCATTGACTTGACTTGACCTAATCAAAAGTGATAGTCTACGACTCCACTATTTCCACGAGATATCAAATACAACACATGGGGGCATTCTCATTGGGGTATTGGTCTGGCGGTCTAAGGAAATTGTGCGTTGTGGCAACATATCCACGAACAAGAAGGTAATAAGTAGTGGGATGGTTACAGGGAAGTTGAGAGTACGAGGAGTAGTGGTCATACAAGTTCTCCCTATTTTTCGGACATGACTCCACTACAATCTCCACAATCGTTACTCCTCCACTTTTTTTGTAACTTTCACCACTTACGAGAAATCAGTGTGTCTCCTCCAAATATAAATACATGGCTTTATATATTCGAAAGAAGAACAATATAGAGAACTAGGATATACAGATTTAGCGATTCATCACAAAGAGAATCCATTCTTCTCTGCACAGTGCAACTACTTATCACACTAAAATTTCTCAACCTTCTTTGCTTCCTTCTCTTAAAACCTACCCAATCTTCTCCACCTTTGTGATTGAAGCAGGACGTGAATGGACATTTCTTGGTTTAGACTTTTCCTGTTCGAGCTTGATCTCTCGAACCTACTTGAAAGTACGATTTTATTGTATATTTGTTTTCACCCTTTCCATAATTTCTGGAGGGGTTTTGTATAGATATGTGTAAACTCTGGGTTTAATAAATTAGTTCTTTAGTCATCACTGCTAATAAAATACATAGAAATGTTATAAGTGGTTGAAGAAAAACTTGTTTGGATTATTTTTTTTTTATTAAATAATATTTACCTTGAAATTAGTTACTCGGAAAGAAATTAAGGTGATGGACAAAAAGTTAAATGTTGTTCAAGTGATTGACACATGGTATCCCTTGAAATGCATGACAGAGGGACATGCAATTTTCGGGTATAGAGGATCTATGGTCAAAGCTAACATGAGAAAATGAAATTTATACCACAAAAAACAATGAAATGGTTTTTTTGACTGCTCAATGATTGTCATTATTTTAAAATTACAAAAGATAAATCGTTGCTGAGAATAAATCCCCATTTTAAGCCCTCATCCTACGGATGTCTTCTTCCTTTAAATTAGGGATTTTTTCAACTTCTTTTCCTCTCATTGTTCTTCAGTTACAAAACCATTAACACCACCATTGTTTTTGACATTCAAATCTGTGATCTTTTCTTGCCAGAAACTAGGCTTTTCTTCCACTTATTCATTGTTTGCCCATTACAAAACCCATTAATAACATCATTATTTTTTTGACATTCAACCACATTGATTCATACCCGGCTAATCAATTTCATACGTTAAATTAGAACATCAACCCCTGAAATGTTCCCCTACATAAAACTGAAGAGAGGTTATCATCTTCCAAGGGTTCTCCATTTTGTTTCTTCACCCTACTCTCCCAGGACTACTAGGTCACTACTCTCTTAGTCTGAAATTAGTTTTTCTTAAATTTATATTTGATTTTCTTATAATGTTGTCTTAATTTTTAGATGTATTGTTGCATATTTTTGTTGGTATATTGAAAAAAGAGCTATCATCCATCTCAGGTAAATACTATTGAATGCTAATCTTGGTGAATTTTTATGAGTAACTTTATTGATGCATAGTTTGGTTGTTTATGCATATTATTTTGAGTTTTCTTTTAACTAGACAATTTACAAGCAATCAAGATATCTTAATTGTTTTTTCCCACTACCTACTTTCGATACTTTATTGCTTTGGCTTACAACGCTTCAAGGACTAAGGAATTTGTGGTGGAAAGCATGTATGAAGTGGTTGATGGTGGTTTGAGATGGAGGTTCATGTCTACAAAGGTACATTCAAACCGTTTCAAGAGAAGTTTTATCCATATCAAATCTTCTCTCTTCCATTACTATTCAAGAAGGCGCCCCGGATAGCCGTTTTGGGTCGGAAATGATCATGGACATTACACGGTCAAGGATGGTATTAAGAATGAAGTAGATCAAGATGAGTCTACTTTCCCAACCGACGTCATTTGGAATCATAAATATCCTCACAACATCAATTTTTTCCTTTGGTTACTCTCTCAGGATAGGATAATGACAAAGGATAAATTACGAAGAAGGGGTATGGATGTCCCTAGCTTATGTTGCTTTTTTGGTGAAGAGGATGAACATAGCTCGCATCTATTTTATGATTGTTGGAGGATCCGGAGAATTTGGGATTACTTTGCGGAAGGATTGAGTAGTCATTGGACTTATAACTTGAATGTCACCACGAATGTCACATCTTGGAGCGTTAATTGGGGAGACGAAAGACTTAACCGAATATGAAATAACATACCGGTCGCAATATGGTGGTGCATATGGAAAGAGCGAAATGTAAGAGTTTTTGAAAATAAAACGAAAAGTTTGGTAACTCTCATTAGAAACGTAAAACTTCAAGCGTTCTTTTGGGCGGAATCAAACACAAGGATGTTAGGCCTAACGGCAAATATGGTGATCGTCTTATGGGATTCCTTATTTCGCTTCTCTTGATTTTATTTTTTACATTTCAACACCAACTGTAACAGTTTATAGTTGTTTCTGTTCACTTTTGTATTCGTTGGGTTGAGGTACCCCCTTAAATACCTTTTCTTTTCAATGAATTTCCTTTTTTCCGATCAAAAAAAGAATTGCTTTAAGATGTCAAATCTCATAGCACTTTCTACATTCAAATCTTTTAAGAAAAATCTCATACTAACTTGGGGTGCACAAAACTTGGAATTAGAAAACAAAACCATTTTTGTACAGGATATAAAACCCCGAATCTATATCCTATAATTCTTCACAGGAAAAAATAAATAAACAATACAAATTACATACCTTAACTGAAGACGATATTTAGAATAATTAAGGAATATAAGTTCATAATTTGTTGTGTTTTGTCCGTTTGTTGGTCGTTAATTAGTATACTCGGAAGAGGATATTATTTGTTATGTTCCAGTGTTAGTTTTTAATTTCTATGAAATGTTGTTGTTACTGAGTCAATTTCAATTCGAGAGTAGTAATATGTAGGATTTCATGTTTCCAACTCCGTTTTTAGTCATTCCTTTGTTTTTTTAGTATCTAGTGTGTTGTATAATCGAGTCTGCCAAAATTGTATGGATGACATAAAACAAAAAAAAGAAAAGAAAAAGTTAATGATAGTTTTATGTGTTATTAAATTTATTTTTCCTTTATTTTTGTGATTTAAATAAATGAATTGAAGTCTAGTCAATTTTCAGAACATGTCCGGCGTTTTAGGTGGAATTCAACTGTGTCAAAAATAATTCCCGCCAAGTCAAATTGAAGGCCTTGTTTCTGAAACAACATCAAAGCCCCTTCTCTCCACTATTATTATGATCATTATTCTCCCAACATCGAAGCCCCTTCTCTCCAGTATTATTATTATCATTATTCTCCCAACATCAAAGCCATTTCTCTCCACTATTATTATTATCATTATTCTCCCTTCAGCTCAAACCATAGTGTACCGGGGATGGTATCTAAATAATTCCTCTAACTCTTTTAATTTGTAAATAAACTATAAATATATTGTTGCAAAGGAAACAAGAAAAAAAGGAAAAAAAAAAGATATAAAGAAAGGGATAGCAATGTAAATTACATCTCTATTCCATTATATATAGTACAAGAATATAAAAGATACTGGGATAAATTTTGCCGAGGTGACCTTTATTAATGTGAAACGGGGGTATGATGCGTCCGAGGTGTGGAAAAACCTATGATATAAATGGAAGACGGAAATCCGACCAATAATCTATCCATCTGATATCACCGAAGATGATCTTAGAGGAACTGGATTTGGAAAAGTTGATTTCAAAAACGTGTTTGGGGATGACGCTGCATTCGGGGGTGGCTGTGGGTTTGAGAAGTACAGTTGTAGGTTTGAGAAGGACGTTGCATTGTTGATGGGTGGGAACCTAACCTTAAGAACGTGTTAGAGGTTGTTGGTTTTCAAGAGGAGGGTTTTGAGAAGAAGGTAAGCCATTCTTTAAACGTTAATTCAGTTCTAACAACTTTTCAATTGAACTCAAACTTGTGCTAAAAATACTGTAAATGCAAAGCTATTTATAACATTTAAGTATAATTTTACGATACAACATTGTGATTGTCTTAACATCCAAAAGAAATTACTTCTTTGTTATATCAGATGAATCCATGGGAGTTATCTATTGTGTGGTTAGTAGTGCAAACTACTTTCTTATCGATTGTAACCTAGTTTATCCTCTAACTAATACTCTACTAAACGGTTCCAAAATCCGATGCATAGAAATTTTTAAGGGCTTTTGAGGGAAAAAAAAAGATATAGAGAAAGGGATAACAATGTAAATTACATCTCTATTCCATTATATATAGTACAAAAATATTAAAAAAACTTGGATCAATTTATATTACCACAATGTACTACTATATGTAATAATACTAACTTAATAATGAAAATGTGTCTCATGTGTTAAACACGCAGTAAATAAATAAATGTGATATTTTTTAGAAAACATTAAAAATATTGACATATGCTGTGTCCCTTCATTTTTAACCCATTTTTTTGCTACATAATTAAGTTGTGTCCCTTCATTTGAAACACATTGTTTGAAAAATGTTGTGCATTCTTATGAAAGACATCTATAATTTGATTGAAAAACATAAGGATAAATTAATATCCCTTTATTTTTTAACTCATTGTTTTGCTAAAAGAGGAGCCCCAAAAACAGGTTTATTTGGAAATAAAAACCCGTGCCTAGTACTAAAACACAAGGGAAAAAAAATCAGACTCCAGACCCGAAATGATTGAAGGAAATTATCAACAAGTGAACATGTATCACCTCTAGATAAAATCTAACTTCAAATTTCCTCGAGGTACATACTAATCATCACTAGCATGAGAGAGAAATTCTTCAAAAAATTCATCCTGCGCCTTCTGGTTCTCTCTCTTCTTCCCATCTCTTTCTCCCAAGATCTTCCCTCACCTAGGCGACCAGTGCGTTAATACCCGCAATAGTTTATTTATAAGGAGGCCCATCATTGAAGTTAACCTAGTTAAAGGAGGAATTGTGAATAAAGTATTAGTAACCACCAGGAACCCATTTTCATTAAAAGTGCTTAATATGGGAGGCAACACTGGGATAAATTTTGTCGAGGTGAACTTTATTAATGTGAAACAGGGGTATGATGCGTCTGAGATGTGGAAAAAGCTATGATATAAATGGAAGACCAAAAATACGACCGATAATCTATCCATCTGATATCACCGAAGATGATCTCAGAGGAACTGGAATTGAAAAAGATGATTCCGAAAATGTGTTTGGGGATGACGCTGCATTCGGGGGTGGCTGTGGGTTTGAGAAGTATGGTTGAAGGTTTGAGAAGGACGCTGCATTGTTGATGGGTGGGGAACCTAACCTTATGAACATGTTAGAGGTTGTTGGTGTTCAAGAGGAGGGTTTGAGAAGAAGGTAAGCTACTCTTTAAACGTTAATTCAATTCTAACAACTTTTTAATTGAATTCAAACTTGTGCTGAAAATACTGTAAATGCAAGCTATTTATAACATTTAAGTATAATTTTACAATACACCATTGTGATTGTCTTAACATCCAAAAGAAATTACTTCTTTGTTATATCAGATGAATCCATGGGAGTTATCTATTGTGTGTTTAGTAGTGTAAACTACTTTCTTATCGATTGTAACCTAGTTTATCCTCTAACTAATACCCTACTAAGCGGTTCCAAAATCCCATGCATAATTTTTTTTAATGGCTTATGAGAGTTTACCGTATAAGATTCTTCAAATGATTGTTTACATATGAAAAAAATTTAAAAAATAGGAATTTACCCATAATTTGAGTGTACTAACCGATTTACATTTTAAAATATACAAAAGACCATTTTATTTCAACTATTTACTGGGTCAAGGCATATTTAATTTTCCGGTTAAAATTAAATTGACAAAAAAATTAATATTAAATCCTAACAGATTTTTAATTTATGGGAGATTACGAATTCACATTTTTGAAATATGCTCTTTAATAATGCCTTATCTTGTGTATGGCATTCATCTTTTAACACCATCATTGTTTTCGAAATTTAATTTTGTGATCTCTTCTTGCCATAAATAAATCTTTTTTTCCACTTATTCATTGTTCGTCTGCTACGGAACCCATTCAAAACACCATTATTTTCGACATTCAATCACATTGACTCATACCCGGCTAATCAATTTCATGTGTTAAATTAAAATAGCAAAAATGTTCCCCTACATAAACCTGAAGAGAGGTTATCATCTTCCTAGGGTTCTCCATTTCCTTCTTTACTATACTCTCTCAAGACTATTAGGTCACTACTCTCTTATAATTAGTATGAAATTAATTTTTCTTAAATTTTTCTTAAATTTGTATTTGGTTTTTTTGCAATGTTGTCTTAATTTTTGGATATATTGTTGCAGAGTTTTGTTGGTCTATTGAGAAAAGAGCTACCATCCATCTCAAGTAAATACATATGGAAGGAACAACCAAGAATTTATACAAGGGTTATTTTGATCTGGTCTGGTTTATGGGAAGATGGCGCATTGCCGGAGGCAGCCACATTAGTTAAGGGTTGCTGTAGTGAGGTCATTTCCAGCTCAAGTCGCATGTTATAAGTTAGAAGATGAGCATAGAAAGTATTCATGTCCATCTCTTCAACCGTACGTAAAGATGTAACAATTGGATTATAAGATTCGTTTAAACCACTTAAGATCGATTGCTTCATATCATCTTAAGAGACTGTTATCCTTAACGTTGCAAGAGAATCAGATAAAGACTTATCCTTTGAGAAATATTGTTGCATTGTGTAACACCTTTCTTGAGATTGTGCAGCTCCCTTCTCAAGTGCATTTGATGTGCTTTAGTATGAGGTGTGAATCTGGTTTCCAACGCATCCCAGACTACCAGTGTTGAATCTAATAGAGTTTTTCTGGAATAGAGAAACACTACAATAGGTTCGTCTCAAGTAAGATGTGTTATCGATTCAACAACAATATAGAAAACAAAAAAAGAACAAGCGACGATTCGACAAACAAAAGATTTCATTAATTCTTTGAAAAACTCTTACAAAGTGTCTACCTCACAAGAACTAATTACTCAAATCTCTCTTACAATAAGAACCCTAGAAGCCCTCTCTTCTCTCACAAACATGATGCTACTTAACTCACAAAGGAGAAGATATCTATAATTCTCACCCTAAGGGTTCTTTTATAGATTACACAGATTTTTCCCCCAAGAACTTCCTAGACTAGTTTCTATCGAAATTAGGTAACTCAACTCAAACTAGGAAACCATATAACTTGGGAAACACCCCAAGTAATGTTTCTGATCTGCTCCGGAAGATTCCAGAATTTTCTTTACAGAACAAAACCCCAACAATCAGTCCAACGACTTTAGTCATGAATCCTTTTGTCAATGAGGATAGCAACCGTCCCATAAGGATCTGATCCTCTTTTTCAAACTTTGTGAACTCATGGTTGATTTCTTCCGAGTTGGGGAGGGTACATGGTTTTTTTAAATTGACCCATATATATATATATCCAACTAGTTTATATCCATTCATGAGAGGCTTGAATTGTGTCTTCCAAAACAAATAGTTTATTTCATTCAACTTGATGTTGATAAGGTGGTTTAAGTGAACTTTATGGAGAGATAAGGAGTTTGCTGCCATTTTTTACTTGAGTTTTTTTTATTGTGCATGGTTTGAGATCGATGGCATGATACCAACTCAAGACTATATTTGCGGAAAATCTTCCAAAGAATATTGTGGAGATGGAAAGATATCTATATCTTTATATATATATATATATATTATGTTTTGGATATACATTGATACAAGTTCAAAGTAAAAGAGTAACTATTTTGTATCTTTAGTAGGAGATAATTGTTGAAGACTTGGCTTAGCTGTTGTAGAAATATGTCGTTCATGTGAGGCAGTCTGTTGAGAGTCTTTAGGAGCTATGGTACAGGTATCATTGACACTTCCTTAATCAATCAACATCTTTCGAAATCACTGATTTCATCAACTCAGATACCTGTTTAACATGATGGAAAAAGTGGCGACGATTTCGTGATGGTGGATGATCGTGGAAGATGATGCATTTCGGCGGTGGATTTTGAGTATGCGGGGGATCTATTGAAAGTGGTGGCGAAGTTAGGTTCAGATGACCTAAAGGATCTATCAGTTTATGCTCTTTTAGGGTTACGGTTTTCCATTTTGCTGGGCTCTCACAATTATATATATGTGAGCTTGCATTTCTTGGGCCTTGTATTCTTACAATAGGCTAGGGTCTTTTCTGTTGGGCTTCTTGTATGGGAAGATTTTACTGGAGGTTTATACTTTGTACTCACTATTGTATCTAAAAAAATTATTTACCGATAAAAAAAATTCTTTTTTTAATTTTATTAAGTTTTCTTGGCGCATTTTATGAAGTTATTTAAATGTTAGGACCACCAAAATGCATAACAACAGTTTCACTTTGGTAAGGCTTGCATCATCTTAAAGTTGCCGTGCGTGCCCCAACTACAAGTGAAAGGACGCAAGGGTATCAGTCTTCGTTACTGGGCGGTCCAGTTGATAACACAGTTAGCTTTGGAGACAAGATGCACCCAATGTAGTCAATCTCGGCCGTTACGGCCGAGATTGCGGCGATTTTCAAGGTATCGGTCATTTTCCTTGACGATATCCGAGATCTCGCTCCCCGCGATTTGAACGCGAATATCGGCCGCGACGCCCGTATCTCGGCCGCGATACCCGTATCTCGGCCGATATTGGACCCAAAAGCTCTTTTTTGAAAAAAAAAAAATTTGAATTTTTTTTTTTTTGATTTTTTTTTTTGATTTTTTTTGACAAAAAAGTTGGACCCAAAGCTACTAATGACATCATGGCTCTTGAAATCTGAATTATAAAAAAAAACTTATGTTACCAAAATTCTAGGTGAATTCCATCACCAACCCGAGCCAATGATCTAACCCCTCCTCTGTCTTTGATTCGAATACACGAAACTTCGAATCTTGTCTGCATTGTTCTTCTTCTTCTTCCCGAATTGAGACCTAATCAAGTCAAGGAAGGTAGGATGATAGCTTTGAAAGGAAAAATTGGTTTAGGTTGATTCTTATTTTTGTTTGATGAATGAATTGAATGTATGGCTTCCGAATGATGGATTTATCTTAAACTTATCTTTGCAAGAACTAGAAAGAATTTAGAAGTTATGAAAATCTGCAGTTGTAGTGAATGAAAAATGGTACATAACATGTTTGTGTTATTGTCTGAGTGACCATCTCTTTTTTGCCTCCAGCACATAGCTTGTTGTTTAATTAGAGTTGGTCAAACTTGGTCTTAAACTTTGAAATCAGAGTTGTAATATGCTCGTTGTTTAACTCATTATTTGTTTTTCTTTCTTAAAATTTATGTTTATGTATTATATTTGAAATAAATCTAACATTTACATTTATCCGATATTTCACCAATAATCTCCCCGAGATCAAGGTGTCAAGATGTCAAGGTCCCGGCCGCGACGCGACCGAGATCCGAAATTGACTACATTGGATGCACCCAGGCTTTATGATTTGCAACTGGAAGTCTTCTACATAGATACACCGCTCTTAATCACTATATAAATTAATAGATAGATGTTATACAATATTATAAGTCTGAAATTAGTTGATACACATAGAAATGGCTCAATTTCATAAGCTTGGATTTGAAAGTGAAATAAAATGCAGTGCAGAAAAGTTCTTTGGCATGTTTAGTCACAATGTATCTCAACTCCCTAAATATCTTCCCCACACTTACATAAATATCGAAGTCATCGTGAAAGGAGATGAAACTTTTATTTCTTTGAAGCATGCTGGAGATGAAACTAGCGATGTTTGGATCGTTGATTAGTCAACTGGTTAACTACCAGTTTTGGTCAAACTGTTAGTTAAAATTAACTTCTGTCAGTTGAATAATTACGAAGTTTGCCACTCACTTAAATGCTTCACACACGTGCACACTTAAAGGCTTCACGTGCCAACTATTAAAACGAAGAAAGGAAGGAAGGTCCTGGTAGGAGTAATTTCATGGACTGATTAAAAGGGCCTCACTTTTCTCATATGTAAGTACAATCTCAAATCTGAGTCTGATGAGAACAGACAAGAGGACGAGAAATGCAATGAAATCGTTGCATCGCTCAAGTAGAGCACAAGATATTAGTCTATTTCATCGAGAGCAAGGAGCTTTCAAAGAAGGATTCTTCCTTTTTTAAGACTTGTTGGCAGAGGAGGTGAAAATGAACCAACATGGAACAGCAGGAGGCAGACCGAAGATCACTCCCCTGGTTTGAAGCCCGGAAAAAAAACAGATCTCACGGTCGAGATACAGTGACATGTGTGGCTGAGATCTATTACAATATAACTGTTAAAATAAGACCGTTACAGCCGTTTTTATGGCATAAAAACAGATACAGTATGACCGGTACAACGATTTATATGGTATAAAAACTGAATCAATGCTTTGCACAGAAAGGAAATGTGCGACATCCACTGACTCTTTAATTTGAATGAGGAACCACTTGACGATGAAGCGCAGCTCATGGATCTCGTCAACTGTCACTCCCTTTTTCATTGTTGCATATACGGAGTGAAACGGACCTTGGCTGAGAACCCGGAGGAAGTACTTCAATTGGTTCCAGTCCCAGTCACACTCCAAGAAGGATTCTTGAGAAATACGTTCTGCCATGGATTCCCCAACCGACTTCATCTAGGTTGTCAATCTATACATGGAGAAAGAAACACAAAGACATGCTGCCACAGTAAGGATACATGCTACAGCGATTAAAATTCCAGAACTTGAAAACAAGTAAGCATTTCAGAACTTAAATACCATAGCTATGTATAATGTATTGACTAGTTACAATTTTATAATGACCGTTATGTTTCTCATTATCACCCATTCACCCACTTTTTTAAGTCACAATGTAGTAGTTTTAAGAAAGTAATAAAGACTAGTGTTGTTAATAAGCAATTGTGCTTCATAGAGGTCTGGCAACTTAAAGCAAAATAAGCAAGTTAGGTATCTAAGTTAACTTGCATTATAGCAAAAAGAAAACACACACCCAGTAGCATTGCACCACTGTGCCTTTCTTAGCTTGTTTGCCTTTCTTTGCAGGTTCCCATAAGAGAAGCAGACCGTGTAGTCATGTTCTCCACAGGATAGCTGCAATTGCACCAGTTTCTCTGCCTCCAACAAGTCCAACTCTACCTCCTCTGCCTCTTACAGCTCCACCAGCACCATTTCCTCTGCTCCTAATAGCTCCACCAGGACCACTTCCTCTTCCTCTAACAACTCCAATAACACTACTAGCTCTGCCTCTAACAACTGCACTTGCACCAGCTCTGGCTCCGCTGCCTATAGAAGTAGAACCTGTTTCAGCTGATGTAGTCATTCCAGCTCCATCTTCATTACGAGGCATGTGGACCATATATCATATGCACATCAACACAACAATAATATCACTACACCACAGACAACAATAAACATCATTAAAGAATGCCCAATGTTTCTTCACGTAACCACATAAACCCTAGACCTATAAATAGTAACTGGTCATGCAAAATCTCCATCCATATTACTTTAGAATCATCAAATAACAAAAACCCTTCCACTAATTCAACAATGACATCACACAAACATCATTAAATTCAAAATTTTGGAAGAAAAAAAAAAGAAAGCCCTAATTTTACCCAAACATTAAATCACTTACTTAATTGAGTTATTTTTCGGCTTGATGATTCTTCTACCAAATACCAGCAGCAGCAGTACGAAACCTCCCCTTCTATTATCTTCAAATCTAACAAATATAATTTCCAATTATCGCCTCCACATTTCCCCCTATTTTCTAATCTCTCGACATTATTTTCCTTCAAAGAAATGAAAATAGATTTTATACCTCATCTAAAGGAAGATCAGCTTAGAGCGTCATAGGGGCGCGATCAAACTATAAGATTAAAGACTAAAAAATTTAGTCTTTAGTTCGACCTAAGAACAACCGTGTATAGTCAAGCGGTGCTCTAGCAATACGTCAGGGGTGGGGCGGTGTGCTAGCGATGCGCTTGGAAAGACGGGCGAAGTCCTAGGATTACGCTTGCTCGAGACGGTCTGCTAGCGTAACATCTGATGTGGGGCGGAATTCTAACGTAACGCCTGTCTTTAGACGGTATTCTAGGAACACG
Organism: Papaver californicum; assembly: GCA_023531435.1. Taxonomy (NCBI): domain Eukaryota; kingdom Viridiplantae; phylum Streptophyta; class Magnoliopsida; order Ranunculales; family Papaveraceae; genus Papaver; species Papaver californicum. Next base: position 18,318,394 of record JAJJMC010015859.1, read on the forward strand.
CCAGAGAGCGGTATCCCAGAAGCACGCCTGGTGGGGCAAAGTTCTAGCATCTCGCCTGGAGGATTTGCACTTGTGCGAAGAGAACGTGTGAGTTGAATGGGACGGGCGGTGCCCAAACGTCCGCCTATAAAACCCAAGAGGAGCACTAGAGTACGGCTCCATTACTTAGTTTAGTTAGTTAGTTAAGTTATAAAATACAGACTCTTAGAGTACCGCTTAGTTTAGTTAGTTAGTTAATTAGTTTAGTTAAGTTTAATTAGTTAGTTAATTAGTTTAGTTAGTTAATTAGCTTAGCTTAGTTAATTAACTTAGTTTAGTTAATTTGCTTAGTTTAGCTAATTAGCTTAGTATACTTAATTTACTATGTATTGCTTTGGGCGGAGCCTTTGCATTCCGCTTGGACCAGGCGGCATGCTAGGATAACACTCCAACTGAGCGGTATTCCAGCGTCACGCTTGTGTGTGGGCGTGATCCTAGCACCCCGTTTCATCAGACGCACTCCCAGAATAACGCTTAACCAGGCGAACTCCTAGCTTACCGCCCGTGTTTCTGAGCGTTGTCCCAGAATAACGCTTGGCTCTGGACAAATTCCTACGACGCCTCTTAGCATCAAGCGGTACACTACGAGCCCGCTCGACTATAATCTGTTTAGTCGGGAAAAATGATTATTTCTAGTCAGCTCCAGTGCATTTGAGCGACTATCAACTACTTTTGATCGTTCCACTGCGCTATGATTTTTCGGACTAAAGATCACTTTTGATCTTTAGTCAGCCTTTTGATCGCGCCCCTTATACCGTCCATTTATATTTTTACGGAATACACGTGACAAATCCCATTTTACATACGAGGCTTATTACCAGCCGTTTAATTCAAATTAACTAACTGCTCTAACAGAATGGCAAACGGGTAAATATATGGACTAACTGACGTTAACTATGACAACTACTTGACCAGAAAACGTGGTTGACTAACGGGTCAACGACCTAAATACTAAATTGGCAAATTTATGACCCAAATACAAAGACATACCAAAATTCACGACCCAAACAATAATTTACTCCTTTAGAAATATGCCAATGGTTAGTAGTTATTTCTTGATATTGTCCTACAAAAACATATATAGCTGTATAACTAGAATTTCCGACTTGCTTATTGTGAAAGATAATAGTCTCATATTGCTAATATCCCTATAATGAACTTAAAATATAATATGGAAGGGTCACTCCATTCATTGCCAATTGGTTTTGAGTTGGATACCCACGACTTAACTTGGTATTAGAGCTAGGCTCGTACGAGAGTAAGCCCAACAGCTACCCGTACAAAGGTTCACGTGTTAGAGGCCCACAGAGAGTGCCCTACACGTGAGGAGGCGTGTGAAGGATAATAGTCTCATATTGCTAATATCCCCATAATGAACTTAAAATATACTACCTCCGTTTCAGAAAAAGTGATAGTAACACTTTTGCTGAAACGGAGTGAGTAATATGGAAGGACCATTTCACTTATTGCCGATTAATTTGAGTTAGATGCACATATCATATTGACTTTAACTCTCACGCTTATTGTATTGGTTTTATTTTTATTTTATTTAGCATACATACACATATCATATTGATTGATTAATTCATTATTGTGAATAAATACAAAGGGAAAGGAAAAATGGAAGCAAAGGACAAACTAACATCATCAATCCATAAGGAAAATAGGTCGATCATTTATGAAATAATCGAAGGAAAAATCATGAATTGTTATAAAGTTTTATCTTTGAAACTCGATGTGGTTCCAAGACAGTGTGCAGATAGGAATGCGAGCTTGGTGACATGGTCCCTAGAGTTTGAGAAGGTTAACGAAGATAGCATAATCCAACTGGTTATATTGATATGCTCGAATTAGTCACCAAAGAACTAATTTCTCAGCTATGTTGAACAAAATTTGTATAACACAACCATTAGTCAGAAACCCCAACTATGTAGTCCATATATAAGATATTATATTTACCTATAATAAACCTAGCGTTTTTGAAGGCGATCCAAAAAGAATTTGGGGCGACTAATAAAACAAAATAAGGACACTAAGAAGTAATATCAGCACACCCCTTATCCATATATTTTATCTATCCTTCGTTTAATTAGTGTTAATGTTGATTAAATAATTAGTTAACTTTGGTTATAGTTAGTGTTAGAAAATTATTTGAATTATAGTTTTAGAAAAGAAATAGAGAGTGTGTTAGAGAAGAAGAAGAAGAAGAAGAAGTTTGGGAAAACTAGGTTTTACCTAAAATCAATAACAAACATGGATGAGTACGAGGAAGAAAGTAAGAAACATCATGATCAATGACGTTTAGAGATGACGATTTGGGATATTTGTTGGATGATCCAAATTTTGGTGTGGAAGAAACCCTAGACGACGATTTAACGAGAGAAAACGATGAATCACATCAAAATGAAGATAATAATGCATCAAAAAATCAGGTATTGTGTTAAGAAGCTCAAAAACCCACTTTCTATGCGTTTGTATGTGATTGTTAACAAAAAAAAATCATTTTTGCATGCATTTAATGCCATGGACGTCCCAGAATCGGTAGATAATGGAGTACCATATCTTCCGATTACACACTACTGCGCAAAAAACATGGTATTATCGGTAATCTCGTGAAGAATAATTTCTACCGATTAAACAAAATCCCCAAATTGAATTTTGTTCAGATTTTGATTCCATAATCGGTAGTTTAGGAATAATTACTATCTACCGATTATAGTTGTCGCCACAAAAATGAATTTTCATCTATCGATTTAGAATCGGTAGTTTGTAAAATCACATATCTACCGATTGTGATTATAGCCAGAATTGATTTAAACTTAAAAACTTTGCACTTTGTAATCAGTAGTTTAAAGATAAAATTTATCTACTGATTCCATTGTAATCGTTTGTTTTTTAACTAATTAATCCTCCTATTATACTTATTTTTGTGTACAGAACTTGTCTTGCTATAATCGGTAGTACGGGAACATAATTAACTACCGATTGTTGTTAATCTGTAGTACGGGGAAATAATTAACTACCGATTGTCGTTAATCGGTAGTACAAAAACATAATTATCTACCGATTGTTGCTGTCTAACTCACTGCTATTTTATGTAGATTGTTGAATTGGTTAATCATATTTCATATGAGGGTCCTAATACTTCCCTACACTATGCAAATGATTTGGTATGCTACCTACCCACTCGTGTCTTGTTCTAAGAATGTATGTTACAAGGTTAGGCTTATGATATAAGTTTTGTTATATGCGTATTAATACATTTGGAAGTAAGGAGGAGGCAAAGGAATGTCTTATCAACAAAGCAAAAAGAGAAGATGTGTGTTGTAGTTCAGAACGATTGCGTGAGGGTTGATCGATTTGAAATGATTTGTGAGAGAGATGTCGAGCGAAAGAGTTACGTGGGAAAGGATCGTAAATACATAAAGAGGATGGAGAGGATATACCGAGGTAATTCAAATAAGATTGGATTCCCATTTAAGATTATCTTCAATAAGCCCGACAGTAAGGAAGGTAAAGTATGGAAAATGTTTAGAGTTGCTAATGGTCGTCACAACCACAAAGATCCGGAAAGTCTTGTTGGGCACATAATGGTTGCCAAGTTAAAACCAAAGGAGATGGAGACGGTGAAGTCTATGAGGAACGTAATGAAAGCGAGTGCAATCCTATCTAAGATAAAAGCGTACGACCTCAACAACTTGTCTTTGTTGTCTACAATTAAGTCGGCGCTACCAACGATCAAATGGAAGGAATAGGATGGTCGAATGATTATGCAACAATCAGAGTGGTTAGCTGAGAAACACAATTACACGTTGAGAAAAGAAGAAAGGGATAGTAAGGTGATTCGTATTTTCTTGGCACATCCGAAGATGATCCAATTGGCTCAATGCTTTCATCAAATTTTGTTGATAGATGCTACTTACAAGACAAACAGGTACAACATGCCGTTGTTGAACATTGCTTGCCACACTTCGGACAAATGCACATTTACGGTGGTGTGGGGCTTAATGGATGCTGAGAACGTTGTAAGTTTCATTTGGATGTTGCAAACATTAAGGTCGATTTATAATGGCGAGCATTTTCCAAGGGTTATTGTAACGGATAACGATCAAGCCTTGATGAATGCAATAAAGGTAGTGTTTCCGAAAGCCCAGAATTTGCTTTGTACGTGGCACATTCAATGCAATATCAAATCCAATTGCAGACATCATATCCAATTGCAGACATCATATCCATCGTCATCATTTCGCGAGAGATCTCGCAATAACTTCATCATTAGTTTCACCACTCAAACGATATCGATTGACAAGATAAATTAAATTCACAAATGGATCAACTTCTTTTGTTTATGCAATTAAATCAAAAAAAAGATCAGCTTTATTACGGTTATTGGGGTTACCGGTGTCAACGTAAAAATGTTCGTGAATACTCTCCAAATAACTCATACTCATTACACCATTTTGCCTATGTTCTTCTCCTCGCCTCGGATAAAATTGCACATATCGCCTACATAACGATAAATTTTCTTCTACCATGAACGGTTGAGCCATTAATCTTGAAGATGATTACTTCGATGTTGGAGAGTTAAAATGTATTGGAGGTGCATAAATAAGAAGAGGTCACCCTCCTTATATAGATTAGAGTCCCAACGGTTTTTTTTTTTCAAAAAAAGAGCCGTTGAGGCCTGGTGTAACAAGAGTGTACAGAAAATATGTACATTAATTTCCTACGAATATAAACAATCGAAAGTATCGGGATCACCATTACCTTCCGATTTATACAATCGGTGATCTATGAAACTTTATTTACTACCGATTATAGATGTTTCCCCAAATTCGAAATTGAAAAATTTATCAAATTCCCAAAATTTGCATCATCCATAATCGGTAGTCTAAGAAAATATATTTACTACCGACCAACGTAGTCCATACCGGCCGGTATTACCTATTTCAGAGTGCAGGCGAGACGAAATCCGGTATACCGGTGAACGGTATTTGACCGAAAAAATCGGCCGGTATGGACCGTACCGGTTTGAGCGGTATGGCCGATTTTTTTTATTTTTTTAAAAAAAAAAAAAAATAATATCCTTGTTTTAGGGTTTTCAATTGTTACTCGTATTTTTTTATGGTATTTTAGAATTGTATATGCATATGATAATATCTATAATTAATCTAACGATCTTGATTAGATTGATTAGAATTGTAATATCCTTGTTTAGTTAGCATTTTAGACGATGAACTTTGAAGTTGTTCCTGTTTCTCTTGTGTTTCCAGTTTGAACTTTGTATGGAATCTATGGATCTATATATTTTTGATGAGTACTAGTTTTTCTTTCTAATCTTTGTGAAAAAACGTTTGTTATAACGTGTTAAAATATATTTATAGTTATAAAATGTGAACTAGTATTTTTTCATAAAATTATAGGTATAAAATATATGGACCGATATTTCGTCGATATTTGAAACCGAATTTTCCGCGGTATACCGGCGTACCAGTGTATCACTCTCGACCGGTACGAACCGAAATCCGGTATGGGCTACATTGCTACCGACTATAGATGTTGCCCCAAATTCAAAATTGAAAAAATTATCAAATTTCGAAAATATTTATACTCCATAATCGGTAGTCTAAGAAATTATTTTACTACCGATTCTATATGTTGCCCCAAATTCAAAATTGAAAAAATTATCAAAATTTAAAAATATTCATACTCCATAATCGGTAGTCTAAGAAATTTTTTTTACTACCGATTGTATATGTTGCCCCAAATTCAAAATTGGAAAAATTATCAAATTGCGAAAATATTCATACTCCATAATCGGTAGTCTAATAAAATTTTTTACTACCGATTGTATATGTTGCCCCAAATTCAAAATTGAAAAAATTATCAAATTTCCAACATTTTCATACTCTATAATCGGTAGTCTAAGAAAATTATTTTACTACCGATTATAATGTAAAATGTGTCCAGAAACCAAGCAGTTCCATCAGTAGGCGTAATCGGTAGATAATTATCAACCGATTTTAGATCAGTAGGTGTAATCGGTAGATAGTTATCTACCGATTGTGGATCAACATGCTTAATCGGTAGGTGATGCAAACCACTTATCTACCGACTGTAATGTAAAATTTCAACAAAGTTACTTATTAAAAATGAGTCTCTTGCAAATCAATCGATAATTCACAAAAAGAACATCAAATTCATTCATTATCCATAAAGTAATTCATTCATCATCCATAAAGTAAACATAATGTTAGAACATTAAACAAGTTTCTTGCAAATCAATTGAAAATGATGTTCTCTAACAAGGCAACTGATAACACATTTTAGTGTCTAAATTGTACCTTAGTTTCTATTAAGTTAGTA
>JAJJMC010015859.1:18324808-18392738 GCA_023531435.1 Papaver californicum
TCTTGTAACATCTATATACGTTGCATATCCAGTGTTACATTCTGCTCATGTTGCCTATTCTTTCAAATCTTTGTTGCTTAGAATACTTTCTGTTACAGCTGAACCCTCTCTTGCAACATTTATAAACGTATCTGTTCAGCTGTTGCACTATTATTTCACCTTGTAATCAACTTTTTGAGCAATGAAAAGATCTTTTGAGCAAGTTTTCTTCACCATGGGCTAAGTTTATTTACTGGGATGATGGATAAGGTATTTTTCTCAATTTTATGTGATTTAATTATTTTCTAATAATTATTTATAATTCTCTTGTTATTAGAATTGCATAGTTTTAAATAGTAAAAACGGTTTTCTTTCAACAGTTGTGCTTTTGCTTGATGGATTATGCTTAGTTAATTAATTTTGATAGTCCATGCTTGTGATTTACCTCTGTTTGTTAGCATAACAAAACCAATTTTGGCAATTATTTGTTTAAAAAGAATTATCTGATTAATCACATAGGTTGTTAGAATTACCTGATTCCTGATTCCTGGTATTTTTAAAATTATTCAAAAATCATCTTTAGGTTATTAGTCTTTTTCTTACTCCTGAAATTTTCTAGAGTTAATTAGAATCATTATTTTCTAAAATCATTACCTTCACAAGTTCGAGAATCGAACCTCTTTTTACCACTATATAAAATTACATCAGCAACCACAATCTAATTTCTAAATTTCTTGGTTTTAGTACGAGGACGCCGAGCACCAAGGACATATCTTTCAACATCAGGGATATTGGCTTCACCATCAGCACTCGATGAACCACGAAATCTTTTACTGGGCTTTGTTGCTGGCCTCTTAGGCTTCTTCGAAGCTTTCTCCCCAAACTTACTTGCATAAGCTTCATTATCAATGTTATCTATTAGGTCTTTATGCTCTTTCATCAACTCAATTGATAAAGGCACTCCCGCCTTTATACACCCAACAATCTTCTTGGAGAAAAACGCAAACCTATTTTTCTGTTTTTATGCAATAACAATCAAACGATTATTATCTAAAATATTAAGTCGTAATATTAAAATCAAACAGAAAGAATATTACGTACCAGCCTTTCATAAACCGAAGGTTTGTCTTTGATGATACAAGTATAATTGGAAACCTTGATGGTTTTCTTTTATCTTCACGGATCACATGAAGATGAGAATGCTCTCGGTACCGTTCCATATAACCTGGATCTACTTCATCACCTCGGTTGATAGATCTCCCATCTTTGATCAGATATTGCATCATGTTATTCCAATCTTCAACGGATGGGTTACCAGAGTAAACTACTGTGATAGAGTCCTTACCACATATAGAATTCTTCACGTCCAATTTGAACTTGCCACGCATGTGATTCCAAGGTTCTTCTTATACATAACCGAGTTGACGCATCACCCTAGAGGCAGTGTACATAACATATCCCGTGGGATGCCACAAGGGTCCATAATAAAACGATAACTCAGACCTTCCCGTTATATGTCCACTAGCTCGATCTTCCTTGTATAGAACAAAGCATACATCTTAGGACGTCATCAAGTCTAATTTCCTCCTCAAAGAAATCAACTAATGCTCCTTAGACCTAGAACGGTTGTTGTCGAAGATGTATTTTGTTCCTCTGGGTGTTCCTTTCTCCCTTATCGGATTCTCTTTAGCCAACTCGAGGAGCGGGAAGTGGTCATAGATCCATGTCTAGTGTACATATCAAACCAAGTATGAGAACATTGATTCTTGAAAGAGAAAAAAAAAAATAACAATCAAAGCATCAATAGAGTTACCAAAATATTATTAATAGGCTCACATTCCAGGAAATTTAGCTAGTTGATTCCCTCGATGCCTTTCTTAACTCTTCCATCAAGAATGCATGGCATGTCGTGCCCCACGATTAATCACGAACTTTTTTTTGAGAGGATGCAATAGTTATAGAAGGTTGGCGTCGACCCGGTTGCCACTACAATTGGGGAAAATGACACATCCCAAAACACATAGGAGATATGCAGTGGCTGCAGCATTCACTTTGTCGTTGCTAAACTTTGGATTCATTTCTTCTTTATCCTTGGTACCTTTGAACATATTCATCAAGTAGACCATGTTGAACTGTCTAGTTTTGTAACGAAAGCACTGGTTGAACTCAATGTCGGATGTCGCTCGATCCCAACCAAGGCACTTCTGAGTGTAAAAATAAAGTTTTTCCCAGCTTAACTGCTTTACGTAATCAAACTTGGCGGCTGTACCATGGTCAGCGAGACTAAGAATCTGCACCATATCATCTGGGGTGATCGTCATCTCTCCAAACGACATGCGAAAGGTATCGGTCTCAGGATACATTCTCTCCAGGAAGGCTGACATCGACACCCGGCCATGCTCTAACATTGAATTATCGGCAGCAGTAGATAACCCCGAGTGATAAATAATTTTCTTGAACCTTTCACACTCACCATCTAACGGCCAGTCTTTCATTTTTCTTGGTGCAGTTGTAGGTTTGAGTAGATGAACCGCATGAGAATGGTCTTAATATACACGACGAATTATAAATAATTTGAATAGCGGTTAACACTTCTACGAATAAAAATACAATAACTTAAGAATGGTGTTTTATAATTATTACCTCATTTGAATAAATTTATTTGGCCCAAGAGTCTTTGTATCCAAATAACATATCTCCTCCATCTCTTGATAACCCTTGGATTTGGCCTGCTTCAATACCCTTCATCTTCAAAGAGGCGGGGACTTGGTGTCCTCCTTTCTTCTTAATTACCTTCTTTGTACCTTGTCCTTCTCCTTGTGTAGCACTTGGTTCTCTTTCTTCTTGGTTTCAACTCTTGGAACACTTGGTTGTAAGCTTGGTTGAGTTCCTTCGGTGATAGAGATTCTGCTACCGCTCTTTTCTCTTCTTGCACTAGATGTTACTTTCTTACCCCCTTCACGACGAGGCCCCGAAACAATTGTATCTTGGGTTTGCTTAGCTCGCCTTTCCCTAAAAAATAAAATAAAGAACAATTATTTCCAAGAAGACACCGTTTAATCACTACATAATCGGTAGAAAAAGTACATAAAAATCAACCGATTGTTCATAATCGGTAGTCAAATAAACAAACTAACAACTGATTGTTCATAATCGGTAGATCAGGACCTAGATTATCTCCCGATTATGCATAAAAATTGGAATAGAAATCTCTAAACTATGGACACACATATAATCGGTAGTCAAATAAACAAACTAACAACCGATTGTTCATAATCGGTAGCTCGGGATCTAGATTATCTAGCGATTATGCATAAAAATTGGAACAAAATACTCTAAGCTATGGACACACATATAATATGTAGTCAGATAAACACAGTAACAAACGATTACAAAACAATCGTAAGTCAAATACAAAACCTATCTACCGATTAAAACCATCTAATATAATCGGAAGTTAACAGCTACTACATATCTACCGATTGAAACCATATAATATAATCGGTAGTTAGATAAAAAAATTAACTCCGATTAAGCCTAAATTTTGGTACAGAAAGATAATCGGTAGATAATGACTAATTCTAACTACCGATTATTGTTGATGTGCTTGAGGATCCCGAACTTTCATAATCGGGAGTTTAAACCTATACGAAACTACCGATTAATTCAAAAATATATTCCTCTACATGAAACCATCTAACATAATCGGTAGTTAGATAAAAAAATTAACTACCGGTTAATCCTAAATTTTGGTACAAGAAGAAAATCGGTAGTTAATGACTAAATCTAACTACCGATTATAGTCGATGTGCTTGAGGAATGAAGAACACAACCATAATCGGTAGATAAATACAAACACGAAACTACCGATTATTTCAAATAACTGAAAACCCTAGAAATTATATTGACGATTTCATTCAATTGAAGCAAAATAAACACAAATAATGGTAAACCCTTACCTTATTGGAGCCATTAGATAGTTCCGGAGAGGCTGATTGTCAGAATCAGTCTCCGTATCTAGATCATCATCTTCGTGTTCTTCATCTTCTTCACTATGTTCTTCAACAATCTCTCTGTTTCTTATTCTCTCGGTAAAATTTGGTCAATTACTATTATCAGATTGACAACTTGTTTGTTTCTGTCGAGCCATCTTTAGATTGAAATATCGACGATGATTTGGTACGGCGATTAACGACGATATGATGAATTGGTTTTGAAAATTTCACGAATTTTTTTTTTCCGCACAATCGGTAGATAAAACGAAGAGAAGAATAAGAGAAACTATTTCTCACAATCGGTAGTTAGAAATGAAATGAGTTTAGGTTTAGTTTTTATACTTTTATTAGTGAAAGGGTATATAGGTATTTTTACCTACCATTAGGCTATCCCATATCCACATCTATTGGGTGGGTGTAAATAAGACGTCCCAAATTCTTTTTGAGTCGCTCTAAAAAACGCGAGGATAATAAAGGGCAACTACTTGGTTAAGCATATATACTTTCGAGTCTTTCAGTTCTACCTTGCATAGCTACACAGGGGTCTCTTGTGTTGTGTAATTGAGTATCAATCCTTTAAAACATTGGACTCGGTTAGAAAAACAGCTTGCTATTATATAATCTCCATTAATTGAGAGATTTAAAATTACTTGTAGCAATAAAGTTAATCATCAAATCAGCAATGTTAATGTGATAGAAGAAAATACGAGTGGTTCTTAATTAACCTGGCTAGTTTGAGGCCTACCAGAATCCAAATTTGTTCACCCCTAAATTTGTGCACACACAAATATCCTCTTGTTCTTGGTTGATTTATTTTAAAAACCACTATGCTTTAATTCCAAATATGAGAGAATAGTGGTTTTTAAATTTAACCATCTAATAAGAAGAGGGGTACATGTGCACCCCAGTTTTTAGGGGTGCACAAATTTACACTCAGGCCTACCCCATTTATTTGATACCTACCACTAAAAGATAAAATCGGGTCATTTTGAAATAAAACCAAAAAACCCTGATCTAACTATTTTTTGTTAATGACTAATATTTCCTTGATTAATTGGTGTTAATTAATCATTGATTAGTTGTGAATTAACGGTTTTAGTTGTGAAATAACTGTTGGTAATGGATATTCAAAATATGAAGGAAAAAATTGAGGAAATTTGTTTATTTTTTTTAAGAACATCAAACCAGAATCGGCATAAAAATCATATGGGTGCCCATATCAACCGATTTTAAAAAATCACACTCTAGAATCGATCAATATTAACATTTGTTTCGACCGTTTGTAACCTTATAAACAAACATAAAAAAATGACAATTTGTTCTTATCCAAAATCGATCGATATGGACCTCCGCATCGACCGATTATGTGTTGATGTTGAAAATACCAAACACAATCGGCCATCGTGTATTTTCATATTCGTAGATTCTCAAATCAACCGCCCTTTAATTTATATCTTCAAATTCATACAGGGTTAAGAATGAGTACGATTTCATACTCATTCTCAGGTCGAGTATAGATCATACTCTGTTTGAGAAATTCATACTCATTCTATATGATTCATAGACGATTCAAAAATGAGTATATTTCATACTCATTTTCAGTTTGAGTCAGTGTAGTCTATCTCGGACGAGATAACCGAGATCTCGCCGGAATTATCAGTATCGGCACTCGAGCGAGACAAGATGCATGATATCGCTGAGACGGAATCTCACCGGTAATATCGTTTGATTCCGGAAATATCATTTGAACCAACCGAAATAAGACGAGATAAGGATAATATAGTATATTTAGCTGATGAATGTGAGAATGAGGAGGAGAACTGTCGTTGGTAGATCTCGTGAGAAATGGGTTTGAAGCAATTTAAGTGAGGGTTCGAGATTAAGGCTGATGTGATCAAAATCAGAGAAGAAGTGCTCTGTTGAACAATGGTGGAGAGCTGTTGTGTTTCGGCTTAACTAAAATAGATAAGAAGATGGGTTTCTTGGTCGAGATAATTAGAAGATCTGAGATGGAGTTCGAGTGAAGCAAGAATGGAAGAGTGGGTGTTGTTAGATCAGTGAGATAAGATAATGAAAGAATGTGTTGAATCTGTGTTAACTCGAGAATGAGCAGTTGATAGGTTTGTTGAGAGAAGAAGAGGGTTGAGGTCGAATTGGAAATGAGTATGCTGCTATGAAGCCATTGGAGATGGTGATGTTGTTCGATTTGAGCTGAGTTGGTTGAATAGAGTTTCTGAGATTGAGAAGACCTTGTTGCTGTGATTTGAAAAGAAGAAACAATTAGGAGATGGGTTTGTGGCAGTAAATGGATGTGTTATTGTGATTTGATAAAATGAATGTTATGGAATGATTCTATGAATTGCAAGGAACTAAATGTTCAGAAATACGACCAAATTATGTCGGAAATCATCGGCCAGAGACGCATATAATGTGCTCGATGAATTGCCTGAAAGAATTGCCGTGAAGCTAAGTAAGAATTTACTGTCAAAGTCTTATTAAGAATATTTTTGACATGTATAAGTAAAATTGTCAATACTAGATGTGGCCAAAGTGGTTGGCCCTCTCCTTTGCAGTCGAGTCCCGTCCGGGCCTCTCCCTTTAGTGAAGCTACGTGGGATCCGGTCCCCTAAGTTCAGAGCAGGAACGTGGGGATTGCCTAGGTAGCATTTTTAATAGTATAGTTCGGTGTGAGAGACTTTGTCGGCTAGGGGTCTTGAATCAGTCCTTTGAAACTTCTTCTCTTATGAGTTTACTGAATTAACTTCGTTAGATCAAACTTTCGTCTCTCAGTGTCAGTGTCGGCCCAACCTTGTTCTCCGAGCTTTAGCGAGGAGGCCTTGTTAACACCCCCTTCTTTATCTCTCTTTTTCTGGACTTTAAAATTAGATTTAAATGGGCTTGCAGTTTCAGCTAATTAGCTAACTGAACCAACTGCATCAAGGGCACCGTAAATAACGATACAATAGGATACGAATAATGGAAAATATGTGATATACATATTATAAGTATAAAATTTGGAACCGATATTTTACCGATATTTCAACGATAATTTCTTCAATATAAAGTTGTACAAGTGTCTCGGTTGGGACCGAGACAAACCAAAATTCGATATTGACTACATTGGTTTGAGTATACATCATACTCTGCTTTAGAATGAGTATGAAATCATATTCATTCTCTGATCGAGTATGTCATAATAACGTCAATAATCGGCGAATGTTTATATTCATATCCGTCGATTTGTAGCATGAAAAATTAACATAAAAAATGGGTATTTGCTTAGAACTACAATCGGTCGATATGAATCTTTACATTGGTCGATTCTGCGTTGATGTTCTTCAACCACGAAGAACTTCAAGAACAATCGGTCGTTGTTCATTTTTACACTGGCCGATTGTTCTTGAACCTAAAAATTATAAAAAAAAATTCTAACGAAGAACTTCACGAACAATCGGCTATTGTTCATGTCTATATTGGTCGCTCTTGAACCCAAAAAATTTGAAAAAAAAATCCAAAAAGTTTGATTTGAAAGAAAATTGGTTTGAAATGAAAGAAGATTTTACAATTTTTAATTTGTTTTGAAAGAAATGGAAATAAATTGGAAGTATTAGAGTTAGGAATAAATTTTGATAGAGGGTGATTTAGTAGTTTCACCTTTTTTAGATACCCCTTATCCCTCGTCTAGGTGGGAGTAAAATTTAGTAGGCCTCAAATCAGCTAGGTTAATTAACATAACCGTAATAAAAACTACCACAAAAAACATACCTCAAAATGGGAATTGATAAAAAACTAAATTGAAAAATACTCCATAAGGTTGCAGCTAAATAATACCATGGGACCCAGTAAAAAGGTTTCTTTTTCTCCGAACAGAAAGAAATGTGGATTGATTGAGCACGGGGCTGCAAAGTCCATAGAGGGGCTACATTAGGATTCAGGGTAACCAAATAATCTGTTAAGGGGTTATCATAGGGGCTATGTTAAATGTCTATATTACCCTTCAATCTATTAAAACCTAAACAAAACAAAACAAAACCTTACAAAATTTTCATTTCAATTCAAAACCTTTCCGTCTCCCTCCATATCTCCTCCTTCTCCATTTGAACCGAATTTCTCCATCGAATCAAGTAATTGGCGATTCAAAAATTTCGTCGTTGATTAAACTCTAAAGTTCGTGATGAAGAATCCTACTAAAGGTGTAGAAGGTAGTAGTGATGACAATCAAAATCAAACTAAACAACCTAATCAAGATATTGAAGAACAAATCAGCGGTGAAGGAAATCAAACTCCCCAACCACAACAAATGGTGTATATAAGCTATCCAATCGAACCCATGTTATTTTTAGAACCCTAAAGTGATTGATTTTCTTGTTTGATTGATGGAGTTGTAAAAAAAAAAAGGTTTCCAGAAACATTTACGGTTGGGTTCGATTGGAAAACCCAACCGTCTGTTTTTTTTTTTAATTTTACGTTTGGGTTATTAAAATACCCAAAACCGTAAATCAGAAGGAAGGAGATGAAGATGATATTTTACAGTTGGATTCGATTCTATACCCAACCGTAAACTATTTTACACTGAAACTCAACCGTAAAATTAGATGAATAGATTTGAAGTTTTTTTCATTTGTATCTTGTAGAGAATTGAAAGACGAAGCCAACCCAAAAAAATTGAGGTCAATCGGACATCGTATGAGGGAGTTATGATCAAAATGGTGAAATACAAAAAAATATCCAGGAATAATTACGGTTGGGTTTCTTGGACTCGGACCCAACCGTAAATCTGGGGAATTTGGTGAGATTTTTGTGTCAGAATTTCGGTTGGGTTTATTGGGTCGAACCCAACCGTAATTCTTCCTGGACACTTTTTTGTATTTCACCGTTTTGATCATAACTCCCTCATACGATGTCCGATTGACCTCATTTTTTTTGGGTTGAATTCGTCTTTCAATTATATACAAGATAGAAATGAAAATATCTTCAAATTTATTCATCTAATTTTACGGTTGGGTTTCAGTGTTTAGACCCAACTGTAAATCTTCCTGGAACTTGTTCTTCAAAATCGACTTCTTTTACGGTTGGGTACGATGCTTAAAACCCAACCGTAAAACTGTTACGATTTGGTTCTCCCCATGAAAGTACGGTTACGGTTTGGTTAGGAAGAACACCTAACCGTAAATACCGTTTATGGTTGGGTTCGACATGAAAACCCAACCGTAAAATTCCCTGAATCACAAAAAAAATCATCATTTTTCACGTAATTTCATCAAATTTGAGTCATAAAAAGACCAAGAGTTTAAGTTAGAGGTATACCTTACTACTCTGGTTGAGTGAATCAAAATCTAGGGTTTTTAAGAAAACCCTAAAAAATTATATTTCATTTCTTCTACTTTTTCTTCCCACCAAACCAAAAAAAAAAAATATAATTTGATTTGATTAAGTATAAGATTATTTTAGATTAATTGTTATTAGCCTAATCTATTAGCTAATTAGTTTCATTAATATTAACTAATCAGGGATAGTTTAGCCATTGTGAAAATATCATGGATAAGGGGGTTTTAAAATTCCTACATAATGCCCATATTTTGTCTTCACATGGAAAGCCCCTCTATCAATTTAACAGCCCCTATATAAGGTTTCATTTTTTTACTCTTGGTAACTTTGATAAAATATCTACTACTTATTCTTTTTTTTTGGCACATAGAAACATTGCCAAGAATTAAATTCTATTAATACTAATTTGATGTCTTTAACTAAATTGTGAAGTCTCCGTTTAATGTTCAACTTCTCTTCATTGATTTTGTCCATCATAACCTTCGAGTCCAGTTCGAAGTGCACCATCTCTAGCTCCAATTCTTTGGTGTCGAGGTTTTTAAGCCGTTTTTTTCACACAGTTCATGAAGAATTTTTGTAAAAATAATACAACCTTTCTAGGTAGTGTACCAGTGTCGGACTCTGAACTCTTATAACCAACAGATCATCCTCTCATCGACATATACGAGGATCATCAGCGCTTGTTGTGGCTTAAATCCCTAATACACAAATGTTATTTGATGTATAAAAGAAAGAAGATGTACATGATTGCTGGACAGATTGCTGGATCATCAACAGAGCGAGACACCCTCATATATATGTGCAAAAATGATTCAGGAACATTGATTAAGACCGAGGAAAAAAACTTGTTATATGGGTGGGATCCATGTGGGACCAAAAACAGCCTCCCTATCAATTCTGGAGAGGGTCCCATCTGTGTCGGTTTAAATCAATGTCCGTTTATAATTGTTGATATATATGAGGGATTTTCTGGCTTTGCAGCTTAGTTTTGTGAACTTGTTTTTCTCCTGGGATTTTTTCATCAATTTTTTTTTTTTGAAGCATTTTTATCAAATATTTGCAGATAATCTTAGACGTATAAAGTTAAAACTCGCCATAGGAATTGCTTGAGCACAAATTTCTTCTAAAGTCTGATATTCTTTTATATTCTTTTTCCTTCACTATGGCTCTTACAACTACTAAATTACAGTGGTGTTTGGGTATTTTAGTTTTTAATATGAAATTAAGTTTGATATCTAGGTACTTTTAAAACATGATTTTAGTGGACAAGAAAATATTAGGGATGGATGAAATAGACAGTAAAATATCTAGACAATTATATCTCTCGTCTTTATGTTTTTTTTCTTTTTATCCTTTTTTTTCCCAATTTAAAAATAAACCCAAAAAAAAATCATAACTTCAAAAATATAAGTCGGATTATAACGAAAGTTAAATTTTTGAAAAAGATTTGAGATCTACAAAACAAGATCCATGTTGATAGTAGATTAGAAAGTTTTTTTATGAAAAAAAAATAGCTAGGATAAATCTGGTTGCATCCTTGCTTAAATTAATATAGAAAAAATTATTCAAAAAATAGGTAAGGTGAAACTAGATAAATCCTGGTTTAAACTTCGATAGAAAAGATTTATTCCAAAAATTGTTAAGATGAAACTGGATATATCCTGGTTTAAACTACATTAAAATAATTTATTCAAGAAATTGTTAGGATGAAACTGGATACATCCTTGTTTAAACTAAGATAAAAAAAGAAATTATTGTGAAAAATAACAAGGATGAAACTGAATACATCCTGGCTTAAACTAAGATAGAAAATTATATTTGAAAAATAGCTAGGATGAAACCGGATGCATCCTGATTTAAAACTAAGATAGGAAAATTTATTTGAAAAATAGCTAGAATGAATCTGGACACATCCTAGATTAAACAAAAATTAAGTTATTCCTCATTTATATTTTTGTTTATAATCGAATGAATCTAGAATGTTCTCGATTATGCTAGGAAATTTTTCCACGTGTAAGCTAAGATTTATTCTTATTTTTAATAGGATGAATAGAAATTCATCCAATATTTTTAACTTTTTTTTATGCAAAAGGAAATTGTATTAATCAAAAACCTCGTCTAACAATATGACTTTATCTAATATATCATGAGGCTTATCATACCATAATGTGTTATGCCTTCTACTAAATTTAGCAAGCAAATTTGCTGCTTTATTTTAGTCTCGACTAGCAAAACTAACACTTCAATTCATAATAGATTTCAAAAGAGCTAAAGCAACCAACATAATATCCTCGTCTTCCCAGCTAATAGTGGAAGCTGAATTGTTAATCTAGTAACTGATATCCTTCAAATTTGTTTCAAAGATGATCTCAGTAATCTTCAATTTACAACACCATTTAACAGCCTCTAGGAAAGCAAGCATTCTGCCTGTTGCGAGCTTAACGTTCCAGCCCAGCTTTTTGATCTGCAAACCTTCCAAGTCCCTGCAAAATCACGTAAGATAAGTCCACATTCAACAGATTTATTTTTACTAATAAAATAAGCATCACAATTAATCTTAAGATAGGGTTGAGATGGTGGTTTCCAGTTTTGCTGCTGAATAGTTCTCGCCTGCTAACAAGGAGACCCCTCTGCAGAACTATTAAGGAACAATTTGTTGATATAATCAGCAAAAGTGATAGCTTTTTTTGCTATCTTATTCGGTTTTACTGCCTTGTGTTGAAAACAGAAGTCACACCTAGTAGTCCATATACACCAGCAAACTACCATGGCCAAGTTTACCCATTTTCCACTTTTGTTCAACTGCTTATCTTGAGAAATCCATTCTTCAAGAATATTACCTATAGAACAACAATTACTAGAGAGTACTCTACTTCCACCTGGAATCAACGCCTAAATAACCCTAGATAAAGAGCAGCTGGAGAGGATATGCATAGAGCTCTCTGTGTATTGACCGCACATATTATAGATTTTGTTAATATGGCCGCAAACCCCAGCTAATCTTTCTTTTGTTGGCAAAATATATGTAATGCACTTCCAAAAGAAGTGTTGAACCCTAGGCCATGTACTCAAATCCCAAAACTCCTTCCATTGTAACATTGTGCCTTGAATCTCAGTAAAAACCTGTAGATTTCCCAAACTTAACTCAACGAGTTTATTGTAGTCCAACTTGATTGTAAACCCCCCATGCCTAGTAAGTGTCCAAATTAACCTATCTGGAGCACTACGTGGGAGTCTCATGTTTAAGATAATACTTGTTGTAGAATCATCAAACAGGTAACGAACCAGGTCTTCTCTCCAAAAGAATTTAAATAAGGATGTACCAACTTCTAAATTCCAATATGTATATATTAATATTAGTTAGTTAATTGATATCCAGGTACTTAGTAATCTAAAGAGTATTTTACGTTCAAAGACATCAATGAACTAAATATCTATTTAAGCATTAGAAGTTTTAAATAAAGATTAATCAAAACCCAAAATCATCTCCCAAAAATGTACGGGAACTTTTCACAAGTGATGCATATACAATAATGAGTCTATTTGTAAATATAATCACAAAATATACCTAGCACAAAGTAACCCGCAAACAGACTCTAAGCCTTTATATCCTATATGGTCATCACCATGAGCACTACTACAAACTATTCTTATAATTGTTATATGGCCATACGGATCCTACAACTTATTCTCAAAAGAATTTCTTAGGTCGTTTTTCTTCAGGAAAATCGAACACCGTGGAATAACTTCTAACTAGGTGTCTTTATTAATTCCTTTTTGTTTTTTCCATTGTTTTATGTGATCAGTCATTTCTTTTCCTTTTCGGATTTTTCATGGTTCCATTACAGCAGCAGTAGAAATAATTAAAGAATTATAAGACGGATAACGAGTAATCTTTGGAGAAGGAATAATCTTTCTTATATAGAATATTGGTAACAACTCCATTTTTTGAAAAAGTAATATTTGAGGTTGAGTGTTACAAGAGTGTAAACAAAAGTTTAAAAAATCAACAACAAAAAAAAGTAGCCATTGAGATCCAACAACTAACAAAAAGAGTCGTTACACAAAACGGGTTGCCATGATCAAGTGCGGGGAAAATGTAAATAAAAAACAAAACTAGTGAAAAATAACCAAGGTGAGCTTATCTATTATACAAAAACTCCTCCCATATTTTTTGTTAAAAATAAAAATCATTTGGAAAATAATAAATTCAAAAACCCCATTTCTTTTAATAAGTGTTAATTTTAGTTTTTAGTTTTTTTAAAATTTCCAAAAGTACCCTTCCATATATATAATAACCGTTTTAAAAGGAAACAAAATTTCCACTCATATTCTCTTATTCTCTTCCAAAACATCTTCTGCTCTTCGTCTGTTTTTCGAAGAAAATTTTCTGAATTTTTTTTCGATTCGTGTTTCAGGCATTTTCTCTTCTTCTCTTCTTCTCAATCACTAAAACCAAATCTTCTCTTCTTCTCAATTACTAAAACCAAATCTTCTCTTCTTCTCAATCTTCCCCAAAAACGCAGCTCTTTTCGTTTTATTTGAGGAACAGAACACTAAAACCTAGTTTTCTTCGTTTTTGTTTCAGTTTTATCGAAGTGTAGAAGACATAAACTCAGCTTCAGATTTTGTTTTTGTTATAGTTTAATCGAAGAACATCCTTTTTGTTTCAGTTTAATCGAACATCAGAAGATAAAAACTCATCAGATCTCGTTTTAATCGAAGAACAGAACACTAGTTACTAGTAGTTGAATCAACAATCAGGTAATTTTGATCTTTATGATTTTGTTTGTGTTTTAATTTTCGAGTTTATATTTGTAAATTGATCATATTCTTATTCTGATGAAGCATTTGTTTTAGTTGTTGAATACGAGTTTAGTTTTTTGTTGTTCTCATTCATCTGATACCAAAATTTAATTTTAATTTTAGAGTTTATGTTTATTATGAAACTCCGATCAATTTGTTTTTATGATTTCTTTTTGTTGATTTTCTTATTCAAGTCTATTGAATTTTCTTATGATGTTGTTGTTGTTGATATTCTTACTACTGAAAACTTTTTTGGTTTCATACTTTTGTCCTGTAGATTAACAAATTTTGTTCTTGTTGTTTATGTTCTTATTCAAAAATATGTTGTTGTTGTTGTTGATATACTACTACTGAAACCAAAATCTGTTGTTGTTGTTTATGTTGTTATTCAAAAATATTATGTTGTTGTTGTTGTTGATATTCTTACTACTGAAACCTTTTTTGGTTTCATACTTTTATCCTGTAGATTAACAAATCTGTTGTTGTTGTTTATATTCTTTTTCAAAAATATGTTGTTGTTGTTGTTGTTGTTGATATTCTTATTACTGAAACCTATTTTGGTTTCATACTTTTATTCTGTAGATTAACAAATCTGTTCTTGTTGTTTATGTTGTTATTCAAAAATATGTTGTTGTTGTTATTGATATTCTTACTACTGAAACCTTTTTTGGTTTCATACTTTTTTTTTGTAGATTATGGAATCTGTTCTTGTGGTTATATCTCACAAAGAGGATACGTTATCGTTTCGTATTGGTATACAAGCATCTCTTTTTGATTTGAAGGGTAGTATATGTTCAAGGTGGTGTCAATTCTCTGTTCTTTCTATAGAAGTTTTCCATGTAGTTGGTGATCAGCAAAAGGTTATCAATTGTGATTTTGATCTCCAATCGGTTGCTGTATTTACTGTTTTTAATAAGCTTCCATCTCTTGAGTTACACATAATGAAGAGAATGTTGTAACCTCTCCTCAACATCATATTTTTCTATTATTGATTGATCTTCTTCAGAGAGCCCATTGTTACCAACGGTTGTAAGTTTTTCAATCAACATTCTCGCCCACTTATATTTAACCTTGTAATTTCCAGTTCCAATATTCTCTTTATTTGCAAGATCTTCATTTCCAGCACCAATCATCTCTTCACTTGCAGCACCAACATTTTCTTCATTTCCAGCAACACCATTCTCTTCACTTTCATCACCAACATTCTCTTGACTTTCAACACCAACATTCTCTTCATTTACAACACCAACAATCTCTTCATTTGCAGAACCAACATTCTCTTCATTTCCAACACCAACCTGGAGTTCAAGATCAATATACTCTTCAACAGGAATATCTTCTTCCTCTATGCAATGTACCAAGCGTTCTTCTTGTTCAGTATATGGATACAAGAATGATCCTTTACGGTGACCCACATTCATCTGCAGAACACAAGGAACATGATGGAACTTCTTTTTATTTCATTTGGAATAAGGTGTAATTAAATAAAGAATAGAACTTTTTTTATTGAAGAAAAAAAAATGATGGAACCTTTTTTGGTTCCATCATTTTTTTTCTTCTGGAATTGTATTGAATCAAAAAAAATGATGAAACCTTTTTTGGTTCCATCATTTTTTTTTCATCTGGAATTATACTGAACCAAAGAAAATAATGGAACCTTTTTTGGTTCCATCATTTTTTTTTCATCTGGTATTGTACTGAAGCAAAAAGAAATGATGGTTATTTTTACCTTTGAGAAAAATTTCTGATTTATTGCTAAGATCATCCAAATTGTTCATCACTGCCTTACATATTCCATTTAGGTCCCATGTAGCGAACCTTGTGTACATCTCGGTACCAGCCTGTCTTAAGGTGATGTTTGTCATCTCGACAAACCAATACTGAAAAAAAAGAATACACAACATTCAAATTAGTAATCAAACTTGGGAAAAATAAAAAACAAGCAACTTATGAATCAAAAGAAATAAAAATTAACTTACCAATGGATAAATTACGCAACCAGATACATCATCAACTTGATCGGATATTCTTATAGACTCAATAAGATGCTCATGGAAAACATCTTGCCAACACACCTTATTCATCTCAAATACTTGGTATAAGTATTTTGAAGTCAGATTCTGCCCACCTTTGTTTGGTACAAAAATTGGTACCAAGAGATAGAGGATGAATAACTTGACGAAGTCTTCAACTTTGGTTTCAGTCGCAGTTGTTTCCATCATGGCTCTCACAATATCAGTTTTCCTCATTTTCTTATCTCCCTTAAAGTATTGTACCACAAACATGTTTACCTTTTTCTTCAGCTCAGCATCTTTGACTATATCTACATTTTTCATCATTTGTAGACCAAAAATCACAGCGAATTGTTCCGGCGTTGTCTGCAATATCATGTTCTTTGCTCTCATTAACTTGAAACAATCTGGTTTCACACGCTTCACACTTTTATAATATGAACCTAACATCATCTGAATTGCTATTGAAGAAACGCCAAAATGGACAATTAACAAGCGCCTGCATGTGTTGTACCTTGTGTTGTATTAAAGCTTTAATGGTCGGTGGTTTTGCACATAAATGATGCAACGAGCACCTATACGGTTCTATTTTTTTCCCTGTTAAAGCAGAAGTAAACCATAAGCACCAACAGTGAAAATGATGAAACCAATTTAGGTTTCATTAATACAGGCATTGAGTGAAAAACACCAACATTGTTGGTTTTCAAGCACCAACAGTGAAAATGATGAAACCAATTTCGGTTTCATTAAAATAGACATTTAAGTGAAAAACACCAACAGAGTTGGTTTCAAGCACCAACATTGAAAATTATGAAACCAATTTCGGTTTCATTAAAATAGACATTTAAGTGAAAAACACCAACCGAGTTGGTTTCAAGCATCAACAGTGAAAATGATGAAACCTTTTTTGGTTTCATTAAAATAGACATTTAAGTGAAAAACACCAACAGAGTTGGTTTCAAGCACCAACAATGAAAATGAAGAAACCAAAACTGAAATATGAAACAAATGGAATTGAACCTTTCTTTCTTTTCAACGTAACTATGAAACCAATGATTTCGAAATAAATGAAACCTAAACCTAACAGATGATGAAACCAATACTGCGAAACCAAAAATCGTTGATGCATTTTTATTTTGAAACATAAATAATCACTGAGAACAATGAAACTTTGATTTTACCTTTTGTAGGGTCTTGTTTCTTCACTGTTTTATTAATTTTTTTCTCGATCCTTCCATCTTTCTTTTTGTCTTGTTTTTTCACCATTTGATTTTGTTTTGATTTTATGTTGAAATCTTACTGATGATGATCAGGACTCACTGAAGCTACTGATGATGTAGATGATATTTATCGACAGCAGTTTCCAAATGATTGAAACCAAAAATTGATGAAAGAAATAAGATGAAATGAGATGATGATCACGATTCACTGAAGCTACTGATGATGAAGATGAAGATATATGATCGACAGCAGTTTCCCAAAGATTGGAAAAAAAAAAAAGTGAGATGAAACCGAAAGTAATGGGAGAGTAGGAAGTTGTTGAAGTGGGTGAAGGGGGAAACGGTTAAAATTGAATGACGGATTTAATGTTCAGGTCGTGTATTGGCTTGGGCTTATAGTTGGGTTTAATTTATAAGAAAGGGTATTTTAGGGAGTTGATAATAAATTGGGTTTTTGTTAACATATATTTTTATTGAATTTTTTGTAGTATGATAATGACACTCTTGGACTTATAACCCACGGCTTGAATAAGAAAAGTAAACAAAAATAAACGCGGCTAAAAATTACAATTCCACCAGAAACGATACGAAAACCAAGTTTTCTCTTTTCTGTTTTTGCGGAGACTGGTTTCCGCAGCCGGCGGAAATTTATACGAAGCCACAGCCTGCTAGCTTAAGCTAAGACATCTTCTAGAAAATGGAGAAAGTGTGCCCCATAATAGTTACTCTTTTCCGTATTCTAGCTACAAAGCCACAGTATAGCCATCATAGTGCTTGCTCTTTGACTTTTTTTGCAGTCAATTTCTTGCATTTTAGATGTAATGTTCATTGTTTTTAGTTTATATTGCAGATAGTCCAGTTTAACAAATTGTTTTTCTAGTTCAAACAAAAAAGGCTAGACATGTAAGAGTTGGCCAAACAGTTTGCTAAGTCCACTTGCATACAACTAAGTTGCAGAAGCGACTTACACTTGTAATCCACTTGTAAGTGTGAGATGCTAAGACATGTAATTGTACTAAAGTTGGATAGCAACAACTTATGCTTCTTATGATGCAGTTAAAGAACAGAATTGCATATTCACTATCCCACGTAGCAATATGCACAATTGTAAACTTTGTTTTATTATCCGAGTTTTTAACTCAGGTCACTGGTATCATCGCCCAATAATTTTACCACAGTGATATCCGAAGACGAAAAAAGGGTTTAAATAGAATCACTTATACCCATTAAATTTTGGATTTTAGTAGAAATATAATTGGGTTTTTTAATTATAATGTCTTGTGGGTACAAACTTTTATGGTAAAGTTAAAATTTATATTTTCAATAGATTAAAAGGTAAATTGATGAACTTGTACTCACTAATTTATCTCTTTAATCTTCTTTATTATTTTTAATCCTGGTGACATCCGTAATTGTAAACTTTATCCTGGGATTTATGATAACTATATCAAGTATCGAAGCAGTCGACATAAACCTGCATCAAGTATTCGGTCAATGAGAATATATAAAATGCAACTCCAGTAGATTATGAAAGAAAATGTTATGTGTCTTAAATGATTTCTCTTTTAGAGCAAGAGTTATGGGAATGAGTGTTTGAACAATCTATTCCTTTCAAAATGAATGAATGACTAGGCGAAGGAGTGTTTTTTGCACTATAGGACAGTGTGGAAAAAAAAGGTTTAGACGGATGAAGTTCCCCCGTCTAGCTTTCAAAATTATTTTTTAATAAAAAAATAGCCAGATGGGTAAAGTTCTTTCAAATATTTCACAGCCGCATGATGCACCTATCAGAGCCGTTGGATGAAACTTTTATCTAGACAGGGGAACTTCACCCGTCTAGGATCCAGACGGTTGAAGTTCACCCATCCAGTGAAGACTGGTAAACACTCCTTCGATTGGAGGAGTGTATGATAAACTTTGGATGAAAGACCCTCTCCTCTCTACTCATAGTGGAGTCTGATTAGTTCTTTTGGGTGAAATTCTTTCACTTTAAAGAAGAACGCTCTACCCGTAGACGCAGTCCTTGCTCTTACCTGATTATTAGAAGTGAATAACCCCAAACGAATGACCCACATCCATATTTGTATGGCCAAAACAAATGGAAAAGAAGAATATGATGATGATAAGACAAAGGGAATTAGATCCAATCTTATCTTTCTTTGTACTTTCTGGAATATTGTTCCTAACATATTTGCCTATTAAAGAAGACCAACCAAACTAACAAGTTTTCACATAGATTTTTTTTTAGCTTCATATTTCTCAAAATTTCAGCCAAGAGTTATCATTGAAGCCGAAAGCTGAAAAACATCATGTATCATGGAAGAGGTAACAATGATTATGGTCATGCTTACCAGCAGCAATCTAGTTGGCAGACTTCAACAGACGATGATTACTTTCGTGAGACGTTTCATCCAAGAGCTTACCATCAGGATAATACCAAGTACCCGGCATATGGTGGTTGGCAGAACTCACCAAATGAAGATTACTATCAGGTCATAAGAACCGAAACGGTTAAAACTGCTGAATCACCTATGTTTCCAGGTCTTAATACCCTTATTGATGAGACAATAAGAGTTGAAGGAAACAATTCATCTCATCGTCCTGAGAAACATGCCCCTAAGGCTGACAAACATGTCCCTAAGGCTCATGAGAAAGTTCATGTGAAAAAACAAGTTCACTTTGTGCAGGATGGCAAGGACGGTAAACACGAAA
The DNA here is from genome assembly GCA_023531435.1 of Papaver californicum. Classification (NCBI taxonomy): domain Eukaryota; kingdom Viridiplantae; phylum Streptophyta; class Magnoliopsida; order Ranunculales; family Papaveraceae; genus Papaver; species Papaver californicum. The sequence continues at coordinate 18,344,861 of JAJJMC010015859.1, forward strand.
CTACTTATAATGAAAACGTTGACATGGAAGCTGATGATTATATTAAACGGAAACGTAAGAAGTTTGATCTCTCTAAGTTGTTGTCAATGAGGGCACAAGGATGAGGGCTCAAATACGTCTAGCTAAAAAGTATATATAAGCTGGCTTATAGACAGGTTATATAACCAGTAAGGTATAATTTGCATGAGTAGAAGGCTAATTATCCTACCCTAAATAATGTTTAATCGCTTACTATTTGCGTGTGTACTACTATTTGCCTGTGTAATTGCACCCGGTAAGTCTTTAACTTTCCGATACGTAAAGGTGATGTGTGTTTATCAATTCATCTGTATAACTCTTTAATGAGGTTTAATAAATAAGTGTACTAAATGTTTCGTATTACAAACAAATCAAGAAGGGAAGTTTGTAAGGAATGAGTTCTTCTTATATCAACATTGCAGCTCATAGTCATTTCGCATACACATGGATTTTCCTTGATAGACATACAATGGTTTGGACATCGTTATATTTTTGGTCTGGGCAACAATAGCCTAATGTTAGAAATCAAGCTTTTGGATTTCTATCTCCTCCTTGTAAAGCTGTTTTAAGATTCTCAGAAAATTGGACTCTTTTGATGCTCAAACACTAAAAGGAAATTACTTAAATGAGCATAAAATGGAAACTTAATGAGACTGTAGTAATTAAGCTGGATTTAGTTACATTGAACAGAGAAAATAAAAAGCCACATCGTACTAAAATACAGTGTTTTCTGGGGATAGTTTACGCATCACATCACAATGAAACAGGGGGGAAACAAGTTACAACACACACTAAACAACAATAAATAAAAAAATTACACTGCTCTTACAATCTCGAATCTCTAAATGAACATTCTGTCAGTAAACAGGCATACATACATTATATGGATATATCGCAATCCAACCAAGTCATGATTCACACCATATTCTTTTAATGCGTCTTCTTTGAACCTCCGCCCTTTGCCAAACTCTCTTTATCCCTTGCAGAAACAATATGCCCTTTTAAAATCATGAAGTATTTAATTGAAGCAAGGAGATACATAGAAGTGGTTTAAAGCCTAAATAAACCATTTACTTAGAAACTGCAAAAGGTAGAGTTCTTGTAGTTCAGAATAGTGTTTTCCAAGTGGTACCAAATCTTACCAGCCTAATCTTTCGTCTTGAGGTAAGCTTTTATTATAAAGAGGAAACTCAAAGAGGAATACTGCTTTAAACCATACTGGTAGATTGGCATACAAAATTGGTGGCAACGGAATGAGGGGGCTGGAAAAATCATAAAGCAGTTAGATTTCTTACTTAAGTCTTTTGAGGATTACCATAATCAAAGGAGATTCTAGATTAGATCAAACCTGGTTGTTCTTTTGTAGTGCTTGTATTCTTCCACATTGCCAAATTTCTTATCTGCTGATTCCTATACAGATATGTTTTTCACAACGAGATAAAATCAAAATATTCAGTTTGTAATTACAGTGGTAAACTAAGACGCCGCACAAAAGTACCTCGAGTAATGGAATGCCACTGACGAAAAGAATCAAAAGGGTAAGGACGATTGGTCCGAAAATGACAAGCCATTCAGCTCCCTTCAGTACGGGGGTTGAAGCAATGAAAACTCCCCACCAAAGGAGAATCTGTAAATAATAATTCAATTAAACCCAAAGGACAAAACCTTCTAATGAAAAATTTGTACATAAGAACTTAGGACATGTGTATGTATGGGTGTCATCTTACTTCTCCAAAATAATTTGGATGACGAGAGAAACTCCAAATCCCAACATTGCACCACCTCCCTCTTCTCTCAGGAGAATTCTTGAATTTCAGTTTTTGTTGATCTGCCATAGCTTCAATGAGAATACCAACTAACCAAAGAATCCACCCAATAACATCTGCTGCTTGAGTAGATGGATCTCTGTCACTTGCATTCACAACTGTTAAAGGCAAACTCACAGTCCATACCCACACAGCCTGTCATTAATAAAGCTTGCAATGAGAACATGTCAACAGGTTTGTTGATCTTTTTCAGTTAATTGAAATTACACTGACGTCAAAATTCAGTAGTAAAATAAACTCCACAAGACTTGTAATAAGATAAAGTGATTATTTAGGGTCCATTATTAAATAACCTGCAATATCCAGAAAACTGCTAATTTTCCGATATTAGACCGCATCTCGTCGAACCGGCGATCTTCCCCCCACTGTAAGATCCTAATAGCATCCAGAAAACCAATTGTCAACCGCATAGGTAAGAGTATATTTATGATTGTGTTGTTAATATCAGAATGTAACCAAAGTTCAGTTGCAAAATTCAATGGTAACACTGTAAATCATTTTAACATTGTCTTCTCGCCTGTTAAGATAAAGATCAAGCAACTCTTACGAATAAGAAAACGACACATGAAAGTTCCGACAAAATTCATAACCATAATATGATCCGATCATTAAGATTCGGATAGCAAGCACATGAAATGGCACAACTGTAACCTTTATCACGGATTTATGGGAAGTATCAAATTTGGAGCAACTGGATAAACCTATACCTAGTATTCAGGCAAAGAGAACGAAAGATAACACCAATTAGTTATGAAGGAAAAAGTTCTTGTGTCTGAAGTGATTTCTTTCTTACCTCATTAGTAGAAATAACCCCAAACGGATGCCCCAAATTACCACAAGCAACGTCAAGATAATCTGAAAAGTAGAGGGAGTCCAGACAATTTGTACCTCAACGAAAGAGCATGGAATTGTAACACAGAGTTGATAACTTATGAATGAGGTTATTGTACTATATTGTGTAAACCATGTGACGGTGAGTCCTATATGACACTACATATTTTCACTCATTGTGGTTCAACATAAATTTTGTATGTGAGAGTTGTACCTGTCTTAAATTCCATGCTCCTTTCACAACTAAAGTCAATACTGCGATTATAATGAAGTTTGTGCTTCCTGCGTGACATAAATAATTACGTAAACCCCCCAAACAGATTCGTAAAAGAAACGATGAACTAATACATAGAGCAGTTTAAGTTTGCCGATAAAAATTAGATATAATGCGTTGTCCATGTTGTATCACACTTAAAACTTGGTATACTACGAGTGCAAGTGCAAGTAAATAAGATAGCAATTGAATTTTTTGTTAAAATCTGATCTCAGAACCACGTGATTAATCTATATGACTGTATCTAATGCTTCCACTACCAAGGAAAATGCCCCAAGTCTAACAACTCCTTAGAATCCTACTTGAAATAAGTTCCTAACCTCACCAGCTACAAGAATACAAGTACATCCAATTTGCTCCCAACCATGGGGAAATTGAGCTCTAACCCATGTACCAAACAATCTATTCAACAGAATCCACACTGACTTAATTGTGCCCAAGTCTTTCCCAGCATTGAAATTCACTTCAGCAGGCAGCAAGAACCCTCAAATGATTACACCCAATCTTAACAAAGATGTATACTTTTAACCACAGCATCCAACCAAAAGTACAGAATTCTGCTCACAGATTATTTAACTCTATTCCAAAATAACTTGATGAACAAAACAAAAAGGTTTTTCGTGAGTTTAAAGAAAATAAAAATTACCAGCAAAATCAGTGATTTTATCAAACTTGAGAAGAGCTGTGATTATGAAGAATATGAACTGATAACCCACCTGTAAAATTCACAAACACAAGGTAATACTGTTATTATCCTTTCACTAACCAAGCAAACAGAAACAGATAGATAGAGAGTGAGAGTTGTTATATATACTTACTGTGACAAGAGCTGTGAGAGCTAAGAAATGGGAATCAAGAACTGTTCCCATTTTAGTTTTTTTTCAGAACCGAAACTGAATTTGGAGGGTAAATTGTGGGGGATATTTTAAAATAAGGAATTTCAGCTCCTTAACCCAATTTGGAAAATTGTGCTTTGCTTGTTGACTGATGTGTGGAGTATATTTAAACACGACTCGTTTGTCTAGGCTAGGCTGTCAACGAACCAGCTTCTTCTTTCTAAGGCATTTATAAGTTGTTACACCATGTTTGTTAGGATATCAGAAAGTGTGTATACACACCATGTTTGTTAGGATCTGAATCTGATTCGGCATCTCGGCATATGATTTGGGTCGAATCATATATCAGAACGTTCTTTTTGTCTTTTTCTTTCTGATGTCTGATTTGGCTCGTACATTTAATTCAGAATAATTTTTGAGTTAGGTATCATTTTATACCTGATTCGTTGGGCACATATCTTACTGGAATATTATTAATCATATTCAGATGTAATGAGTTAAATTCAGATAAGTCAGATCCAGAATAATCAGTTGAATCAGAAAAAAAAAAAACCCGACACTTCTTTTAACCACTGCCTTACCGTTCAACACCAACTAAAGAATTTTTTATTGTCTTTATTTGAACACCCTAATTATTTTGAGACGAAAATTTGTCCAGCTGAATACGGTAATAAGGAGAATAAATGGACGAAATCACGCCACATTACAACCCACGACATACTAGATTCGCCAAGAAAACCACCAAAGAAATTTCTCTTATGTAACGTTGTTTTGGCCCATTCGGGTCAAACTAAGACAATGGAAACTAGGAGTCATGTTATAATTAGAACCATGTTTTTAGGCATACAACATTTTTACTAGGTATATCATGTAGTGACAAAATAAGGTCATTAGGGAGTAATTGCTAAAGCCCCTTATCCACTAATTTTTGATAATGTTATCAGTGGTATAATAATGATTAGTTGTTAATAAATGATGATTAGTGTTAAAGTTGATCATTAGTAGTTAATGTAATAAGTTAATTGATTTTTGGTACTCAGATTTTGACCAGGTTTAGTATTTGATCTAACATTTGTCCAACGTTAGGGCTTGGTACCTTGACTACACGTTGACCCGAGTTAACTAAGTTAAATATAAACTTATGTTTAATAATTATTAAAAAACTAGGCTAATTGATGTTTGGTACTTAGGTTTTGACCAGGTTTAGTATTTGGTCTAACATATTTAAAATTGTGTACCTTCTTTACGAATTCATGCATAAATGAACTATTATACCAAATACTAAACCTGGTCAAAACCTTAGTACCAAACATCAAATAGCCATTTTTAATAGTTATTAAACAGAAGTTTAAACTTAACTTAGACAACTCGGGTCAACGTCCAGTCCAGGTACCAAGTCCTAACGTTGGACAAATGTTAGACCAAATACTAAACCTGGTCAAAATCTGAGTAGCAAAATCAATTAGCCCTAATGTAATTATTGATTTTGAAAGTTTGAATTAGTGAGGGAAAAATATTTTTTTGAAAAACTTTTTTTGAAGTGGAAGAAGAAGTAAAGAAAAACCTAGGGTTTTTGATGAAAATGCATGATTCAAATGAGGAAGTCGAATTTTCATCACGTAAAGCTCATAAATACATAGCAACTACGATGGAGATCCTAATATGGATGATTATTTGGATTATGAGAATGATTTTTCACAAACCCAAACTTAAACACAAACTCAACTTCAAGCTCAAAATGATGATTTTTATGAGCCAAATCCCGAAGATGAATACATGGATGAGGAACCCTATCCTAATAACACTCATATATACTTGTATGTAAGGTTTAATGTCGTTTTTGTAGGTTGAATTCATCAAAAAATGGTATTTTTGTCAAAAAGGTTCGTCGCACCAGTTACAAGTTCGGTTGATATAATGTTAGCTGAACCACCTTCGAAAGAACAGTTTGGCTAATGCAATATGCACCGAATATCAGTCAAACTTATAAAGTGTAATTTTCACGCTAAGAGCAAGTTAAAAGTTTGTCTAATATTTGGTGTCATATGACCATCCGACATGATGTACCATCATTATGCATCCCTCATGTTCAAGGTTCGGATGATAATTTGAATTTCGAATCAGCCGAACCTTATAGTTAGATTTCTAGAAGAAAAAAATAGTCCAAGGTTCGGCTGATAATTTGAATATCAAATCAGCCGAACTTTCTAGTTGTGATTTTTTAAAGTGCACAGACACAAGTTCGGCTGATAATTGAAAAAATTATCAGCCGAACTGTTCTTCGACACATTCAAGAAGAAGAACCATGAGAAGTTCGGCTGATAATTGAAACGAATTATCAACCGAACTTCTGAATGTAAGTGTCCAAAACACTGGTTTTTTCCATTTAACCCCTATTTGTCAATCAAATGCAAGGAAATAAGATGTGGTTAGTGAGAAATACCTTTGAAAAAATATGTTGAGATTTGGTTATCTATCTCATTCTTCTCCTACTTCTCCTAATTCAATTTGTGGTTGAACTCTTTCAACTTCTTCTTCCTTTTCTTCAATTCGTTTCTTAGATCCCTGCTTTTGTACGTCTTGGTATGAGTCATTTTGTAGTTGTGTAGTTGTGTAGTTATGTATAATCAATGATTAAATTTTTCTGAATCGATGATTAATGGCGGCGATGAAAATTGAAATCGACGGTTTTTTATTTCCGGTGAGAAAAGAAAAAAAGGGAAGGAAAAAAAAAATTGAAAGTGATTTTGGATTGATTAAAGTTTAATTTTATAACTGATTTATTTAGGTTTAATTATTAGTAGAGGGTATTTATGTAATTCCAACAATTTAAGGATATCTTAAAAATTCATCTATCATTAGACACCTCTTATAAACCACCATAGATAACTTTATGATTTTGTATGCCCAGTAAAAATCATGTATGCCCAAAAACAAACTCCTATAATTAAGAATATGGATATCATTTCAAGTTAGACAAAATATAGTCTTTATAAGCAACTATTCAATCTCAGAATGATGTCTCGTGTGAACAGAAAAGTACTTTGAGATATAACATCACTTACAACATAGACTTTTTACATTCCCGATTTGGGTTATATATGATAGAAGCTACACTAGTACTCTTCTTGGTTCACGAAGTAACCAAATGAAGTAAAATTACAGGTCCTGCTGTATATGGGGTATAGTTCAAAAATCAAGCAGGTGCAATCGAAACTTTATCGACTTCAACGATGTACTCGAGAGTTGAAAATGGAGGAATTTGAATTCCTGGACCAAACTCTGCACCATTCTCTCCAAAACCCAAACTAGGAGGAACTATAACTCTTCTTTTACCTCCTAATTTCATTGTCCTTAAAACAGATTCTATACCTTCACACATTCCTCTGGTATAAGGCCTTGAACCCATTATAAGAGCCAATGGTCTCTTATCTTTTTCGAATGTGTCCACAAAAACTTCATTTTTGCTTTGAATGTTTCCTTTGAGATCAATTACAATTAGGTCTCCTTGCCTTGGAGTAGCACCACCTCCGACTCTCATTTCGTAATACCTGATTCCATTAGGCAGCAACACTTCGACCTCCTTCTCCACATCCCTGCAAGACAGATTAAATGTATGTAGTGTTGAACTTAGAGGAATGAATGTACACTATTTTCGTTAAGGAAAATTTTAAAAATTGTGTACTCCCTTCCTTCGGATAAAAGAGTCACTTTTTCATTTTAGACGAAGGTAGTATATAACTATAGGAAGAACCAACACTATACACTAAAGAGACACCTACTTTGAAACATAATATTTGAAGTGAAGGCATAAACAAATGAATTTTGGATTTAAAAATTTAAAGATTCCTGGTTACGTATAATTTTAACTAACCTGGTATTTGCTTCTTGTTCTGAGACTTCTAGGCGAGTCTTGATCTGCTCTGAGATTACACCAACAGCGAGAAAACCAACCCATGCAAGACCAGCACCAAGTCCAAACCTCCTTGTTAATGATGATGCTATCCAATCGGTGGATTCAGCTTTTGTAGGTTTTTGTTTCGGCGAATTTACAGCTAGCGGTGGCTGTTGATCAGTCGAAGTTATCCGTAAAGATGATGAAGATTGAGGCTGAAGTTTTTGTGGTGTTGTGGGGGATGGCTCTGGTTGTGGTGGTGTTGCAGAAGGCCCTGGTTGTGGTGGTGGAGGTGTTTGTGAAGACGATGAGAGGTGCTGAATTCTGTTGATGGGGTGAGAAATTGAAGGCGGAGACCCGAAAATGGTAGCCATTGTCTCCGGGAAGTAAATCTGGTTACAGAATTTAGGATAAACGGATAAAAATAGTAAGAGATCAACTGGCTACAGCTATCAAATAATAAATACCTTATCTTTCTGATTTTCTTGTCTGTGGTGTTCCTCCATTCTCCTTTTACCCCACATATCTAGTGCTGTCAAATGTTTTGGCACCAGTTTACTGTTTCCTGTTCTACATAATTCATTACTTAATCTGACATTTTTAATGTTATGACCAGGTCTGGTGAAGGTGTATATACCAACGAACCGGAACAGGACCGGATAAAATCTGACACCGGATAGAAAATCAATGCGAACATTGATTAAACAAATTTTTACCTGTATATTGTTACAAACAAATATTCACAATGGCCTTTTCAACAACAAGCCAAAAATATAAGACATGAAAATCAATGAATAGATCGCTTGGTTCCAAACCAGAAGTATATGTTGATCATGATCTTCGATCAATCTCATTTTTCTTGCTTACATTTGCTCAATTGATTTCATGACAGTCCTGTGTGTTTCTTTTATCTGTCAATGCTGTATATGTATGCCGCTGGGTCCTCGTGCAGATTGGGTTTCCTTTCCTCACGGTTCTACTTTAAGTTGTTCATTCTTCTGTGGCCCGTGAAGGGCGAGCCTTCTCCTGTCCACTGCTTCTTGGTCTAGGCACTTGAGAATTTGTAATAGGCTTCTGCAATGGCTTCAAAGCTGCCATGATCTCCGCAAATGAAGGTCGTAACTTCGGATCTCTACAATGTTCTCGAAAGCAAGCCGTTAAAAGTCTGTTAACAGAAATATGTTCCAGAGTAATGCCATATTGACCACATGACTTTTCCACTGCTGAGTACATGTCATCTCAGCAAATGCAATGAGCTAATAATGCTTTTATGCATTCTTATAGGAACTAAAAAGCGCAGATTTAAGCAATTGTAGATATACTCACGTTTGCCAACATTTCTGTATAATATCTGCAACTACAGGATCCATGTCACCTGGAACATCAAGACGACGATGCTGAAACCCAACGGCCCCAACAACTTGCATGGGATTCATCCCTCCCCATGGTTGTTGCATCGTACAAAGCTCCCATAATATCACACCAAAGCTGTAAACATCACACCTGCAAATTTCATAACATGTTGTCAGAAAATATTTTGGAAACTCCACAGATGTGTACAAGAATTTCTGAAAGTTCACTGATATCACAGGGAGGGAAGCAAATATACTTTTCATCTGAAGGTTCATTTCGTAATACTTCGGGAGCCATCCATTCAGCCTGAAAAAGAAAAAAAAATGGATCATGGAGATATGGAACTAAGCTTCTCATTTTATCACAGCATGAACATGAAATAAGCTTCAGCGATTTATATTTAATGTATGACCTTTTTTTTTCTTTTTTTTGCATAAACATGGATTGAGATAATAAAGGGAAGAAGTTGCAGAAAAATAACTCACCGTCCCAGCGGTTGACCTTGAAGAGAGAAATGTGTTGTGCTTTATTCTCGATAATCCAAAATCACAAACCTTTATCATAGAAACAGTTCAACTTAAGCAAGCCATGCAGGTAAAGATATCTTACGTACAACAGAGAACTGGATGTGAGGGAAAAAAAATTACCTTCACGACCCAATTTTTATCAACAAGAAGATTTGGTGACTTCAAATCACGATGAACTATAACCGGCGTACAACTATGCAAATAATTCATTCCCCGGGCCTGAAAATTTAAGTAACACAAGTTATTGATAGTGGAAACAAAAATGTTTCAGTGGAAATTATGTTGACAGTAAAAATACGTAAAAAGCTAGATGACGGATCATACAACATCCAGGGCTATTCTCAATCGCCTCCGTTCATCTACTTGACTGTTGGGCCGGTGAATTAACCTATACAAACTACCTCTGCAGAAGATAATGAGGAATTAGGTTTTGTTTCCAGGTCTGCATAGACAAAAGAGTTATATGAGTAGTTAAGTTATCTTTCACTTGCCCTGACATTGTTCTCACAATCCTTCACACACAAGGATAATGTTAGAATTGGTTGGTATTGGAAGCGAACACCTGGTCATGGATTACGATACCAGTCGAACAACATGTTTAGATAGTGTAGAATCTACATCCTCGTTAGAACGTTGATATATATTAACATAAGTCAGAGTTATCCATGCAAAAAAATTGACCATGCATGACGATATGAATTGGTTCACCCACTTGCGTCTCATGCTAAACGATCAACCGCGTCATCCCCTCAGTAACGCCTCAACACTAGATGATTGTTCTTTTTTTTTTTGTCAGCCATCTAACAGATTAGTAAAATCATACTACCTTGGTCGGACAAGATTGGGAAACACCTAGATTCATATCAACAAACTATTGAACCCCATGTATGTTGCCGCACAAACGGACCCAAAACAACGGTATCCAATCATGTTGACCAAGAGAATCTATGCTCTAATCCATACACTTCAGGTCAGATATTATGAGTGACCAACATAAGACTGTTGTCAAGAAAAGATCTAAATAATTAGCATTTCAAGGAAAATCTATTGTGACAATGACAATGTGTACAACCAACGTACCTAGGAAGAAATTCTGTTACGATTGAAAGATTTGGAGCACGAGTGACAGCTCCCATGAAGAGGACAACATTGGGATGGCGTAATCTTTTCATAATCCGGACCTTGAAAAGCACAATTTTAGATGATCTTGCTAACCAAAATTCTGTGTTCAACATATATTACTATGTGCATTAACTGTGAGTATGTTTGGGGGAGAGTGCGGGAGCGATGGAGTTACCTCACTTCTGAATTCTTCAAGCGCATCACCAGAAATGTCTTGGTCCAGAAACTTCTTAACAGCAACTTCCTAATAAAATGTCACGCTCGTCAGGTAAAAAAATCTCTGAACAAACAATAAAAAATGGTTACAGAATTTTTGGTAGGGTTTAGTTAGTTATGGCTGATGCGGAGAAGCTTTGACACGCAATCGGGTAATGGTTTTTCCCTAGTAATTTCAAGGAACAAGGTCTTTCTCCTAACCAAAAGGAGGCTATGACATATTTTTTCCCTAGCAAGGTTAAAATCTGTCTGTTTAGAAAAGACTAAGAATGTAACACACAGATGACAGATTCTAAGAAATATTAAATTGCCAATATCAGTAGGCAACGCTAGAGAACTCACTGTTCCATGCCAATCTCCACGATATACTTCTCCATATGATCCTGAATTGAAAAAAAAAACCAACAAAGAGGTGTTACACACGATGACAACTTCTTGACGTTTCTCTGGTACAACATTTTGCTCGCGTCAACTTTAAAGAAGAAAACAGAACATATCAATACCTAGGCCAATACGTTCACCCAAAGTTATTTCCTCCCATGGTATTTCCCACTCTGCAACATCATCAAGTGCAATATCAGATCTTGTACTATCATTTCCTGCAGATCTATCCGAAACTCTCTCAGCCTCAGGAGATGCATCATGATCCCGATCACTACTTCCTCGTGTCTCATTTCCTGCACTATCCGCATTCTCGTCATCTCTTAGACAGTCCATGTTATTGAAGGATGAAACGCCGGCTGCCAATTGGGCACAAATTTCCAATTGCTCATATTGTCTACTAACAGCTGCACTTGTCGCAACAAACACAGCAGCAGTAGCAGTTACTGCAGCTGCTACAGGGTCTTCAAGTTTAGAATCCATACTCGACTTTGCTGCAGCAACAACCATAGTTGATGCAACCACAGCTGCTGTTGCAGCAGCGGCAGCGGCAGCAACTGGAACTTGTTTAACAAATTTCACAGGGGAAGATGCCTGTCCTGATGTAGCTGATACTTCAGAATCTGTTGGACTATTAATACCTAAACCCTCTATGGGCTTCAAATGTTCCAGTTGTGCTCTGGAAGGGCTTCCTTTTGCTTGTGTGCCTTGATAAGGAAGAGGTGGCGAGAAAATTCCTTGACCCTTTCGGCGGATACCATCTCTCCGCCTTCTCTCATTATCCTTTTCTATTTGGTTTTTCTCATCAACAGCCATGGCATTTGCGTGCTCATTATAAACCTCAGTAAACAAGTTGGGAGGTGCGATAACACCACTTTCAAGTAATACATCATGAAGTTTTTGAGCCAATTGAGGGTTTTCTTTCGCAGCATCAATCATGTATTGGGAAACATCCTTCACTTTCATTCTCCGTGCTGCAGGGGAACTAACGCCTTCAGTCCAGGAAGGAGATCTGGCATGCATGTAAGAATAATTGGCCCTGTTGGGTAGGTCTTGGGTGATAATAGCCTTTTCAAGGTTCACTGGATTTGTGAAATCATCGGACAACTTTGTTTCCACCTCAGATTTAATCAGATAGGGCGAAGATTCTTGTGAAGACCCAATTCCCGAATCTTTGGTATGTCTAAACTCGCTTGAACCACCTGTAGTACCAGCTATGTCGTTTTCTATAGGAACTAGATTACCAGACCTTGACATCTTGTCCAAGTTCCCAAACTCGGAATATTCCCCTACCGAAGTTGTGACTTCACTGCAAGAAGAGGGTATTTGAGAGTAATCAACATCTCTAAGGTTAACAGGAAAGAGCGATTCTTCACATTCTATATGAGGACTTGCCGCATCTGATGGGATAAGTGTACCAGGGGCAGCCATCAGATCAATGATGTATTCCCTGTCAAATACATGTAATGAATACATATAAGAAATCATTTCTGTTAGATATTAGATTTACATCCTCTTGTATTGTATGATAGACGAAAGCATGATCTAAGTTGAAGCAACCTAATCCAACCTGGTAGACAATAAGGAAACCTTGAGGGATATGTATTACCTTCCATCGTCCATCCTTATAATATTCATTGCCACATCATGAGAACCAGTATATTGCCTCCCTTTGACTAACCAGCAAGGAATGCCAACACTATCAGCCAAAACCTGCAACTCGTTTAGAACAAACAATTACGTCCAAAATTATGTACTGCGCAAACATCAAAAACCAAAGATAACAACGAAAGATGGGGTTGGTAACTTTGATAAGATAAATCCTGTAGACAACTTAATTCAATGACCTCAATCTAATTAAAGCCATGAAAGATGTCTAGTCACCAGTAGAGAACACAAACTATTTTTTGATATTACTATCTGTTTGTCATCTTAAATGAAGAACACCCAAATAATTGATTACAGGAGATGACGGAGTATCCAAGAACTTTCAATTTATCCAGAAACTAATAATATCTGATCATTCAAATCATACAAACAACCTGTGATTTTAAAAAATTAGTTAGGTTAAACAGACTGATAATTAGAAGGGAAGCAAGTACCTTAAAAAGAAGTGCACGATGACGGGCCAAACCAATAGTTAAAGAACCAAGAGGCAGCACCATGCTCCCAATATTTGCCCTTAAGCGATTACTAAGATTTTTCCATGCTTTCAACATATTATCTGGATCCCCAACTAGTCCACCCATATAGTCAGCAACCAAAGAAGCAAGTTTTCGCACCAATTCACTATCCACCAAACCTGAAGATTCCGACCTTGATTGTACAGCCATTACCAGAGCCTTTTGTTCAAGTTTTAACAGGTTAGCATCAGCACCCCTATTGACCAGCACTGCTTCCCAGCAGATGATATCTGACATTGGTGTTCCTTGAAGATCAACAAGGGAAGGCATCTTTTCAGATGTGGACTCCGCCAATACTCCGTATAGGTCATAAAAACCATCCATAATCTTGTCATCGTAGCCAAGGGCGTTATAATTCTGTGAGGAATGGATAAATCTACGATATAAGATAGGTCAGAAATGAAAAATGCATGTACCAGAAAATAACCTCTGCAACACCTTAAACCTATGTTTCCCTAGTAGACAATAGATTATATACACTGAATTCCTACTTACTAACCATGAAAATCAGCCAAGATATTGTTAGATATGAATTAGATAGTAAAGGCCAAATATCCATCTCTACGTCCTAAACCACGCTTGATCTATCAGACATAGCATATATAGTTCAATTTATTAAGAAAATGTAACCAGTGTGGTTTCATTTTATTCTAGTTTATCCAGCTACCTGTGCGTTTCAGCATTATTCTTGCTAACTCTTGAAAATAGGGTAATTTTTTTACTCATAACTGATTCAAGCTGAATATTTGGATAGAGATCACATCTTGTCTGTGAGGTGCATCACTTCATACCAGACAAGTACACAAACACCACCTTCCACACTTATTGCCCATCCAATATAATCTTAATACATCTTAACCATTTTCAGTAAGATTAGACCACCACATGTCTAATTTCGATCAACTTACCCTATCACAGAAGTTATTCTAATTCCTATCACCCTTAGAGAGTCAATAAAAGGCTGTATCTGAGTGTGTGATCTATTATCAATAGACCAGTAGGTCCTTACCAATATATTGCTACGAATCCCTATAAAGCAAGGTTGTTAACATTGCGTTAAAAACGAAACCCTTAGGGCGAAGTAACAAGTTAAAAATGGAGGGAAATATTGTTGCGTGACTCTTTTAAACTTGTTATCATAGACAATTACATCTCCCTTGAAAAGCTTGAACTCTAAGCGGAAGTGCTTGCTTACATTAGTCACGCCCTAAGTAGTAAGAGAATGACTGGCTTAGTGTGTTCACAATTACATTTATTTGAGTAAGCATAGTAATATCCACGGTATGGGAGCATATAGCAGCCTCTTCATCAAACATAAAAATTTATTTAAGAAGCTAGAGAGAATAAGAGAGAAACTAACCCAATATCTATAAGCAATAACTTCAGCCGGAGTATTCTCAGGGTGGCACGCACCCAAACTAATCTGCTTCACAGCTTCAATCTGAACGGCCTCTGGATCCTCCCTTGCACTTAACTCCAATGCAATTTGTATTTGGTATTCCTCTTCTACCTCAGGATCTCTCGAATTACTCGATTCAGAGTCACGCCCTACCGATTCCAATGCAGCATCCAAACCACTAATACTCAAAGTATCAATTGGACTTTCCCCTCTCCTTTCACCACCTCCTCCTCTCCCTCCAACAACATTCAATGGTGGTGGACTTAAACTATGTCTATTCGTAACCGAATTTAACCAGCCAGATAAACCAGAAAATGTCTTGTTGTGCTGATCAGTATGTTGAGATGGAGATATCTTACTGGTTGTTGAACCATCATTATTATTATTACCCCTACTTCTAGATGATACTGAACCATCTTCTGATTGGTTAGGCATGATATGTAACTTCTTTAGAATGTTCCTCATAGTTATAAACCCCTCCTCCTTTTTTGTTTTGGGTAAGGTTTGATGTTAAGGAAGTAATAACAAGAAGAGTAGAGTTATTATATCCCTCTCCATTAAACCTCAATCAATAAACAACATCTAAAAGAAAAGGGAAAATATAAACTGATGAATCTATTGTGTACCTGAAAAAAAAAAAAAGGATTGCCTGAGAGGAATCGATCGTTGAAGTTATTGCTGCTGCTGCTGGTTCATTTTTCTTTTCTCGAGAGAGAAGGGAGAGAGATAGAGGGGGGCAAGTTGGAGTGTGGGACCTAATCAAGGACGACCCACTTGAGGGAAGAAAGGAAGGATGATTTGGAACTGTACAGTTGAGAAAGGGGGGAGGGGACCCAAAAAAACAAGTGATGATACTATTTATTGGTAGTGGGAGAGGGGGCTGTGAATTCAAGGGAAGCAACTGACTTAACTTGCAACTCCCAAAGCTGGTGTGGTGTGGGTTGGCTTTTAGTGGTAAGTAACAGCACTGAATCTATTCAGACTTTTTCAGAATTTAACAACTTTATTAATCTTCTTTCTCAGAAGGAGAAAAACAAAAACCTGTAGTAATCGACTAAAAAAACAGAATCTCGTTAGGCGAAAAGAGGGCTACATAGATCTACGTTTAATTGGTTAAGGAAAGGAGCAGGGTCGTTTCATTTCTTCCCCAAACCATCTAAACGAGCAAAATTTGCTATTTGCTATCTTATTTTCCTCTTTACCAATGAAAGCTAAATTATAGAAACGAAATATCTTTAACTTTCTTTTACAATCCACTAATAAAGCATGACAGGACCAAGGGTTTGAAGTCTTGATGCCATTGACGTCATCGATGATCATCTTTGCATCTCCTCTAAACAAAATATGGCTCCAACCTTTCTCTTTAGCCCAAGAGATGGTTTCTCTCAGAGCCATAGCTTCCGTTTGATGACTAGATCCGACCCTAGCCACTTTGGAAAAACCTGCTATGAAAGAGTCTTTTTGAGTGCGGGCTACTGCTCCAAAACCTGCTGCACAGTCAGATATAGAATAAGAGCCATCAAAGTTTATAATAACGTAATCAACATCTGTAGAGGCCCGGGAAGATACAAGCCCATTTTCAGAAATAATGGCCTTCTGGAGGTACTGCAGGTGTTTCGACTGAGATTGGGAGTGAGGGTCGAAAATGGTTGTGGGTGGGACCTGATTGGTAATGGAACTGGGGTGAGATGGCCTACTAGAGTTGGTTGGGTTATGGAGTGATGGCTGACAAGTTGGGGTAGAATTCCTGGTGGGAATGGTAATTGCTGCAATTGACTTATGAGTACATGGGTCGACTGGGTTTTGGTGATGGGCTAAGGGGATTTGGCGATTGCCAATACCTGACGAGAGGTGACTGAGGGGGCCTTGAGGCTGAGGGGTGGGATGGGTTTGGATGTCAATGGGAATGTGATGAAGGATTGGGTTAATGGGAGGTGTGTGATTGATATTGATGGATTGGGTATGGGGTGAGGCCATGGTTTTGGCTATGATATGGAGAACTGTAATGGGATTGGGTTTTACCTCATCGAAAATAATGTCACACTTGTGCTTCCAGATCCTCCATAGAATATGGGTTATATAAGCAGTCGAAGTTTTATCTTTGAAAGAAATCATGATGTTATGCTTATGCCAGGATTTTATCCATTCTATAATGCAATTGTAAGATAACATGTTGGTGTACAAATTGGGCCAAAGTGTCTGCCATATTTTCTTTGCAAGGTCACATTGCATAAAGAGATGTGTACTGGTTTCCACATGCTTTTTACAAATTGGGCAAAGTTGGTCCTTAACATCAATATGTTTGAAAATTTTACTTCTGACTTTCAAGGTTTGTTTTACCACTTTCCAGATGAGGAGATTTATTCTGTATGGGGTTTTGATTAGCCAAATATTTTTCCATATCCCAGGTTCCACTTGACTGGTTCTGGTAGGAGGCATATTCTTTTGGACTAATTTTTTGTAGGTAGAGGCTACTGAAAAGGTCCCATTTGTGGTGATGTTCCAGCCCATTTCATCCCGTCCTCCCTGGAGGATAGGAATGGTCGATATTTCATCGATTTGGATTCTGGAAAAGAGATTCCTAATGATGGAAGAATTCCAGGAATGGTTTTTATGGTCAATGAGATCACTAACCCAGGTAAACCCAGAATTTCTTTGGTTCTCAGTAACTTCTTCTAATTTCATACTTTTTAGCCAGTTATAATCCCAAATCTTGACTTGGGTACCATCTCCGATGGACCAGAAGTGATGGTCCCGGATAATGCTTATGCCCTTTAGGATCCCTCTCAAAATCCAGGTATCCCTAGAGTTTTTTTGAACAGTCAGGAGGCTGGAGTTGGGGAAGTAACGGGCTTTCAACACCCTTGCCCAGAGGTCGGTCTCATTGTGAAATAATCTTCACGCAAGTTTAGTAAGCATGGCTTCATTAAACATGTTCAGATTTTTGAAACCAAGCCCCCCAACACTCTTCGGCTGGCAAAGGGAATCCCAGGCCTCCAGAGAGTGGCCTCTAACATTGCTTTTTCCCGTGTTCCAGAAATTCCTTTGGATTTTGTCCATGGAATTTATAGATTTTTTTGGCATTTCGAGGCATCCCATCTGATAATTGGGAAGGGTATTTATGAACGATTGGATCAAGGTAGCTCTTCCGGCTTGGGATAGCATTTTGGATTGCCAACCTTGGAGTTTTGTGGACATACTCTTCAGGATAGAGTTAAAGGTTAGAGTTCTAGCTTTTTTCCGGAAAAGGAGGAAACCTAGGTATTTCTCTTCTTCTGTCATTCTAGGCATAGCAAGCCAAGTCCCTATTGTTTCTTGAAGACCTTCTTCGATATTCTTACTACAAAAAATTCTTGATTTATTGAAGTTGATGCACTGGCCGCTAGACTGGCTAAATTCCTCTAAGATGGAAAGAAGGTTATTAACTTCCATCTGATTTGCCTCGATGAAGATAAGACAATTATCGGCAAAAAGAAGATGAGAAACCGGGGGGCTAGATATAGAAATTTTAGTTCCACTTAGAAAACACATGTCATTGGCACTGTCTATCATTTTAGACAGGGCCTCCATGCAAATTATAAACAGGTATGGGGAGAGGGGATCCCCTTGTCTAATGCCTCTGGTAGGCTTGAAAAATTTGCAAGGCTCTCCATTAAGAATAATGGAGTATGTGGAAGTAGAGATGCATTAATTTATGAGGCTACACCATCTATCGGAAAATCTCATTTTCCTCATAACTGCTAAGAGAAAGGACCATTCTATCCTATCGAAAGCTTTACTCATGTCCAGTTTTATCCCTAGTCTGCCGAAAATTCCTTTTTTCCTTTTCATTGCCTCCGCCACTTCTTGGGCGATGATAACATTGTCATGGATATTTCTGGTAGGGATAAAGGCTGATTGGGCCGGGGATATGATTCTGTTAAGGATAGGTTTTAATCTGTTTGCTAGAATCTTAGAGATGATTTTATAGATGGTGTTGTAAAGACTAATGGGTCTGAAGTCAGCTGGGGTTTGGGGAATTTTGGTCTCGGGAATAAGGGCGATATACGTGTTGTTGAGCTCTTTTAAAATGAATCCAGTGGTGAAAAAGGCTTTGATAGCTTTACTGACATCCTCCCCTACAATTTCCCAGTTGTGTTGATAAAACCCCGCTTGGAAACCATCTGGTCCAGGGGCTTTCCAAGGTTTCATACTGCTAATGACGCTTTGGATTTCTTCAGATGTAAGGACCTCCACAAGGTTTTTATTTTCATGATGGGTGATGGTAGGATTGAAGAGTTGCAGAATATTTGGATCTGTTATGTTTTTACTGGTGGAGCTAATTTGTTCAAAGTGTGAACTTAAGAGAGATTCAAGTGCTTCCCTGTTTTTAATCCACTGATCATTCTTATCCTTTAGAGTAACTATGTTGTTTGCCTTTTTTCTGTGGTTTGTAATAGCATGAAGGAGCTTGGTGTTCCTATCTGCATCTTTTATGAAGTATTCTCTCGATTTTTGGATCTAGAAGCTTTCTTGGATAGCATACCAGTGTTCAAGCTCATTTTCCAGACTTTTTTGGATTTCTTTGTCACTATCTTTAGTGTTGTCCCTTAGAGGCAAAAGTTTTTCCCCTAAATTTTCTATTTTCTTTTCTAAAGTGCCGAATGAGTTTTTTTTCCATTTCTGGAGGGTATTTCTGGTATTTTTAAGCTTTTGGGTTAAGATATAAGGATCTGATCCTTGAGCATTAGAAATCCAGCTCTCTGCTATTTTGGCCTTACAAGAAGCTTCTTTTTGCCAGCACTCATAGAACTTAAAATAAGATTTTAATTTCTTTTGAGTTACCTCAGTTTCGAGCAAAATCGGATTATCGCCCGATCCGATGCAAGGGAGGATTTGAATGATGGAGGTAGGGAATTGAGATTCCCATTCCTGGTTGACTAGACCTCTATCTAATCTCTTAAAAATTAGGTTATCTTTCTCTCTCTTGTTGGACCAGGTAAAGTTGGTACCGGAATGTTTTAGCTCAATAAGCCCAGCAGCGTGGATTATGTCTGGGATGGGATCATAAGTACACTCCCGGTCTTCAGAGCGATTACTAGCGTCTTCCGAGGAAAGGGTCACGTTGAGGTCCCCCAAGATGATCCAGGAAAACTCTATGTCTCTACTCATTTCCAGAATATGCTCCCACTGAGCTTTTTTTGGACCATAAAGAATTTCACCATACATAGAGGTTATGTAGGTTTCATCATCGTTTGGGCTAGATTTTATTTTTAGGTTAACCAGATTTCTTGCCTCATAAGTTATTGTGGTATCGAGATTGTCTTTCCACATTAGGGCCAGACCACCCGAGAGTCCACGAGAGGACTGAGCCCACATATTGGGATAGTTGTAGGTTCTTAGGTAGTTTAGAGTTTTCTCCTCATTGGTCTTGGTTTCAGCTAGGAAAATAATATCTGGGTTACACTGCCGAATTGTGCTTTTCAGATGTTGTCTCGTTTTAACTCCTCCTAGGCCTTGGCAGTTCCAGGATAGAATTTTCATTTGACAAGTTTTTAGAGGAATATAGTGTATTACTTTTAATTTTTTGAAAGCTCTTTGGTTATCGTGGGATTGGACTTTGAAATTTATGTGGTTTTTTCTAAACTCCAACTTTTGGTTTTTGATTTTTGTGGCCCAGGCCTTTAAAGGCCTAGGAATTTTAGATTTGACCCAACTAAGATGAGGACGGGGACTGGACCATGCATGCACTTTTTTTGGGCAGGGTTCACAATGGTTTAGAATGGCCCAGAGGCAATGGCCGAATAAGGCCCCAGGCCTGTTGGTGAGCTTCCATGGGTTGTTGCTGTGGGTTTGATGATGGTCACTGATATTTGGGCTGTGGGGAGTAGCCTTGGGAGAGAGCCCGGTAGGGTTATTGAGGTTTTTCTTAACTGGGCTAGGGTGAGAATTCAGGTTGATGTGGTAATTGTGGTAGGCTTGGGATATGGGTTTGTGAGAGTGGGGGAAATTATTTTGGGGTTTACGGTTATTTTTTTGGTGAAAGTGGGCTGTGAAGAGACCATACGAGAAGTGCCTGTAAGTGGAAGACTTCTGAGTTCGCAGCTGGTGGTGGCTTGGCTTCCGGTTACTAGGCCGTCTTTGCCGGGGATGACTTGGAAAAATCTGATTATGACTGATTCTGCTCCTGGTTTTCCGGGCATAACCCAAATTTCCCGTTTTGAGAATTCTCAAATTAATTGTTTTGATTCTAAATATGACAATAAAAAACTCTGAAAGATATTTAAAAAACTGTTTGGGAATTCTATCCCAGGAATAAACTGTGCTTTGAGTAAGGCAGTTGGTGGGGGATTGATGTTTATAATGGTTGTAGTGATTGGTAACAGAACTGTTAATGGTGATTGATGCTATAAAAAAACTTGGATTTTTGTTGCTGGAAAGGACAAAGTGGACTTGGAAGAGTAGAGGGTTTACCTGCATTGCGTTGTTGCCTGGCTAAATCAGTGAGGTAGCAGCTTCTGCAATTGCCAGTGTGTTTCTCTCCTCCTCATGGATCTCCAGGTGCCTGTGATGGGTATTGCTGGTAGTTGATGAGTTTTTTGGGTTCTTGGCCTCTTGCGCCTCCTGATATTTGGGTACAAGTTCCAGTCTTCAGTCCCTTCTTGGCTGTGGTTCAGATTTTCAGTTTCAGCTAAGGTAATGCCAGAGGGGGTGTTACTGTACATTGCTGGGGTGATGACCATATTTGCAAGAGATGAGTTGATGCTGTTGATTGAGATACCTGTTCTTGGTATTTGGAAGTGGGGAGCAATGGGGTTAGGGTCTCTATGGTTTGATCTCTCAGAGGGAGTGTAGAGATACCAAGGGGTATGGGAAGTTTGGGTTAGGTTTGAGGTGAATCTGTGGATTATCTTGGCATCAGAATTTACCTTCTTTGCTCTTGCAGTGTATAACTCTTGGATGTGGTTGATGTGGAAGCAGGCTGGACAAATGGCTTTAGGCTTTCCTTTGAAGAAAAATTTGACCCAGCAAGTGAGTCCTGCACCATTACTTGTTGTAATTCCTTTAGGGATGGGGCAGTTGACATCCACTTTGGTCAAGGCTTTTACAATGCTTCCATGAGTAGGGTTCCCAGATGGAGGATCAATCATGATGACTTCTCTTAGAATAGCAGCCATCTTTGTTGGAATTTTCCTGCCATAAAAATTCTGTTGGCAGATTGCTGATGTAGTTCCAGAAAAATTGATATTGGAAGGTGATGTTCTTCTTCTCTATTGAAGGATTCCAGGGCTCTAAGACCATAAGATGATCTAAAAATGTCCATGGTCCTGACTTGATGACTTCTTGCACATCACTATCCTCTCCAAATCTGCAAATATACAGGTTATGACCTTCTTTTCTTATTTGCTTCAAATGGTATTTGGTCCACTTCTTGTATATTTTACCATTTACTTCATAAGCATCTAGGTTGTCTTCTGCATATATTTTTCTTATTATGGAGAAGTTCCAGTTTATGGGTTCAAAATCATCATCCTCTTCCTCACTTGAGCATTCATGAGTGACTATGACATATTCTTCACAGTCTTCTGCTTTTTCCTGTTGAGTTGCAACATTTTTCCCTTTGTCTATGCTTCCACTTTTTTCTGCATTTTGTTTCATTGGGTGCTGATTTTTCTTCTCTGAGGAAGACTCTCCTGCCAGGAATTCTGTTATTACTAAGCTTGAGTGTCTCTTTTCAGTTCTTCCCATTTTACAGTTCTGAAATTTTTTGTGTTTGTGAATGAGATTTTGTGTTCCAGTACTTTCTTTGAGAGATGATTGGGATTTAGAGTAAAAGAGGACCCAGCGGATAATAATAAGGGGGGATGGCATTGGGGGAGGCCAATTGATTTGAGAGAGTGGAGGGATTTATGGTGATTTGAGGTTTGCAGAGGGGTATGGGCTGGGTTGGCATACTGAGTTGATGGGACAAAAACAGAGCATAGAGTGGACTCTAAGTATGGATAGTAAACAGAGTAGGGTATGGTACTACTTACTGGCTTAGGAGGGTCTTCTTTAATGCATTTATGGCTGAAAGAGTAGACAACTATGGCTGTAGTACAAATATAAATAGTAGACAACTGCATCAGTTTAGCCAATTAATATTGCTAGGTGATTATAGATTTTTTATTGCTTTAAAGTAGATGTAATATAAAGACGTAATATTCATCAGATCAAATCAAATTGTGTAAGAAAAAATCACAGAATTTTTTTTGATCTAGATCAAATATGGAACATATTTTTGGGCCGATCACAACCCTATTAAGTCTAATATATAAAATAAATATTAGGGACTCCACAAATTTAGAGATTCTTCTAATTTTTTACTCGCGTTAAAAAATTATACCTATCTGTCGAATGCGAATATAAGAGATTATGGTATTTCATAAAAAAATTATATCTATCTATGAATGCGAATATAAGAGATTGTAATATTTCATAAAGATACGGTAGCTAAAAAAACGTCTGAAAAAATAAATTAAAAAATAAAAAGTTAATTGTGGTTATCTCTTAGTTTGCTGACATCATACGACTGGAAAAAATCAGCTAGAAAATTATCTAGCACCATAAGAACATAAATAATTTCCGGAAAATTACTTTTGCTTACAGTACTATTTGGTTTGAAAAATCTAGTCATTATAGATTGTGATAATAGATGTTTATCTATTTTACTGAAATTGGATTTATAATTATGTTCTTGAACAGTGGAAAAAAAAATAAAAAGTTTATTTGTGAAAATTATTCCATCACTAATTTATTTATTTTACTTAAAGTTAGTGATGATCAAATTTATTTGAATTTTTGATCGGCTATCAGTGATATAGCAGTCATCTAGTTTTGGGTGCATAAATTTTAAGTTGATTACGAGTTTAACTCGCTTCTCGTATAATTCAGATATAAAATTGAGTGTTTCACTCTAAAGTTCAAAGCTATTACATTTGGTTACTAAATTTCGTAGAAACTATTAAAATCTGTATAAAACAAACGTTATTGTATATGAGAATTTGGTAACTCCTTTCGTAATCCATTGTTTGTTACGTCTGCACTGAGCTTGTGGAAAATAAGAAAAAGTTTCATCTAAAAACAAATGTAATTGTCAAAGCATTAAAATAAAAAGTGACTGGACACAATGAAATTATAACTAGCCTTTCCCTACCCCAATTCATTTGTTTACACTTTACAGGTAGAAGAAGAGAAAAATGGCATAGAAGCAAGGAGGGTCAACTCTCGATGGCCATTAGTGGAACCCACCGACCAAGTTCCTTGTCTTCCTTCGACCGTTCGACCATATCCCCTAGTATAATATTACAAAGCCATTCTTGATAGTGAGGCAATTACTTAAGAATATTAAATAAATTAATTACAAGTCCAATTGTTCACTTACTCTTAACATTATTAGCAGTCATTCTTCTTCAAGAAAAAAAGTCTCCATCCCTTTCCAAAAAGAAACTATAGGATGATCCCATTCAATCAGTACTCCACCAATCATCCAATTTTCTCTAATCTTATATTTGATTCTTTTATGAAATACAAAAAGGTGGCCGAAAATTGCATTGGTCCATTTATAAAATATAAAAAGGTGGTGAAATATATGACATGGAGCTAAAAACAAGTGGGTAAAAAAAAAAAACATTTTATATATATTTGGACATTAAAAACAGAAATAAAAAACAAAATCATTTTACTTCATAAAATATTAATTTGTTTAAATTTAGAAATTACTCTGAAATTTTATAATCAATTAATTTTTTATTTTTTAATTTTTAGAATTCAAAAAATTATTTCTGAATATATATCCAAATAGATTATCAATGAAACCCACAATTGATATAAAGATAATTCGATGTGTTCTGCTTGTAGAAATATACAAACTTTCATGAAAGTTTGATTTCATGTTTAAACTCCAAATTTCTTTTGTGGTTTTCGTATATATTGCAGAAGGTCAAGAATCTCAAGATCTCATCACAAATGAAATAATATTTCCGAGGGGTTCCCAATTAGGTGTGTGTCCAAAGAAACTGTAAACAAAAGGGTATGTCATCAAATGGTAGCTGCTAAAATCTTTTAATGAGGATTTTTTATTACTTAAGATTCTACCACTATTTGGCATTATCTTTGTAGATTGATTAAGAGATAACATACTATAATTATCTGCTGACATTAGCAATTAGGTTTCTAAATTTGTACTAAAGATTCCATTTCCCACGCATGCATGACTACTGGTGATTCCCTATAAGCAATAATAAGTGAACCAAATTTAAGACTGATTAATTGTGCACACGGGTGCCAATGATCAACAGCTAATATGATCAGAGACTGGTCATTGGTCGAGATGATTGGGTCCCGTTCACACTCTTGGCCGGTGTCTAAAAATATTGGATTATCAATAGAAAGTAGTTAAACAACAAGGGAACTATTGTTGGTGTACCAAAATCTCATTTATATTATCATTTGTAAAAGAAAAAATCATACAAAAGAAAATACAAATAAAAACTTTATTTTTGTTTATAATGTTTAAATTTAGTTTTTATTATTTTTTAAAATAATTTTTTTTTCTATTATTGGATTTTTCTTCTTCTTATCTCCTTTTTTCTTTCTTTTTTCTTCCTTCTTCCGCCTCCTCCTCCCCAACACCAGCAACAGTAACTCCATTGCCACCAAACTAGTGAGAAAAGATAGATCGACAACAACAAAACCTCTGTTTTCTCCACCAATAATTCCTTCTCTTTTTATTTTACTTTTATGTTCATTAAAAGTAGCTCTGTCACCTATATCGGCCACTAAAAACATCTTCATTTCCTCCACCAACACCAGCACCTCCTTCTCTTTTTATGTCCTGATTTTACATTAACAACACCTCCTCCTCCTCCTCCTCCTCCTCCTCTTATCCTCTATAAACATCACCAACACCTCCAAATCATCATCGTCGAAAATCATCATCAAAAAATAACGATACATCATCGTTGTTGAAATTAGGGTTTTGTGTTGGTGAAATGTTAGAAAAATGATGAAACCAAATTTGGCTTCATCAAATTTTATAAAAACTAAACAACGTTGAAACTAATGTTTGTGTTGGTGAAATGTCAGAAAAATGATGAAACCAAATTTGATTTCATCAAATTTTACAAAAACTAAACAACGTTGAAACCAATGTTTGTGTTGGTGAAAACAATAAGTTTTGGTGAAACCAAATTTGGTTTCATCTGACTTTTTGCCTATTTTTTATCGTGAAACCAAAGTTTTAGTAGTGAAACATTTCGTTTTGGTTTCAACTAATTTTTTCCTAGTTTATTCAGTTTGGTGCATTTGGTTTCTTCGTTGAAGTTGTGTTGGTGAAATGAAAATTTTATGTTGAAACCAAATTTGGTATCATCATTTTTCTGCCTAATTTTATCGTTGAAACCAATGTTTTAGTAATATAGTAAGTTTTTGATGGTAGTGTTGCTGGTTTGTGATGGTGGTGTGTTGATGATAGTGTTGATCGGTGGTGGTGTTTGCTGGTTGGTGGTGGTGGGATAATGTTGGTGTTGGTGGTGGAAATGGTGTTGGATGTGGTGTTGGCTATGGTGGTGGTTGGTGGTGGTGCTCTTTGTTGGTGGACGTGGTGGTTGTTAGTGGTTGGTGGTGGTGCTCGTTGTTGGTGGACCTGGTGGTTGTTAGTGGTGCTCGTTGGTGGTGGTTGTTGGTGGTGATGGTTGGTAGTGGTGGTTGGTGTTGGTTCTGGTTTTCGTTGTTGCTGGTTGTGGTTGGTGGTGGTGCTCGTTAGTGGTTGACCTGGTGGTTGTTAGTGGTGCTCATTGGTGGTGGTGGTGGTGGTGGTGGTGGTTGGTGGCGGTGCTGGTTGGTGTTGTTATTAGTTGGTGGTTGATGAAGGTGGTGTTGCTGGCTGGTGGTGGTTGGTGATGGTAAGTTGGTGCTGGTAGTGTTGGTGGTGAGAGAGAATAGAGAATAAGAGTGTGGTTGATTTTTGTTTTTATTGGGTTGAATTAATCTAAAGGGTAGTTTAGACAGATTTGTTCAAATGAGGTTTTCGTTACATTTTGTTTTAGTTGGGGGTTTGGTGGTACGAGGTTTGTACTAGTGGGGTTATAACCCACAAAATGTTGGATTATTGTGGTGTGAAAATATGACTCTTATCCACATGACCTTAGGGTTTTCTAAAATTACTCTTATGACCTAGAGATATCTAAAGATTAATGCATCATGTTCAGATCAGATGAACGATTTTTAGGGCCTCTCAAAATTTAAGGGGACCCTTCCGTGCTTAGGTCATCCGCCCTACAAAGCTAAGGGGTTTCCTAATGGGAGAAAATAACTAAGTTACCCTTATTAAACTTATCATAATCTAATAACCACCTAAACCTAATCAAATATAAATATAATAATAAAGCTAATACATAAACAAAACAAAACCTATTCTTCCCATTCTCTCAATCTTAACCGAATTTTTCTTCAATTTTTTTTTTCTTCTCCTCTTTTCCCTCTTCATCTCCCTCAAACGACTAATCGTCGATTCAAACAAATTTCATCGCCGATTAATCTTGTCGTCTACAAATGACTCGTGTTAAACAATGTAGTAGAGATGTACGTCCTAATCCTGGGATTGCGGCGATTGCAAATCAAGCGAATCAACCAAATCAAGAAGAATTTCAAGAGCCGGTTGTTCAACTGGAATCCAGATCCAAACGAGAGAATCCATTCCCTCTTCTTCCAATATGCAAATTTGAAGGTAATTCCCTCCAAAACCCTTATTTTTATATGTGTTTTTTGTTGTTATTTCCACTTGAAATCATCAAAATTAGGGTTCAAAATGTAGTATCATTATAAAGTTCGGCTAGGAACATAGTATTTTCACCGATTCGTCTCAACCGAACTTTCTATTAGGAAGTAAATCAAGAACATTTCGGTTGAGAAAACAAATTAGGGTTAGCCAAACTTTTTTTTTCAAAAAATTTCAACTGAACCATTAAGTTAAGAAGAAAAACTGGAGTTCGGTTAGATCGATATTTAGCATTTTCTATATAATTTTTTAGTCCAAAATGGTAAAAAAAAATGTTTGCTCAAGTTTCAAATTATTTTGTCAACCGAACATTACAATGTTTTAGGGATTATTGGATTATGCTAGCCGAACATTTTTTTTCTTGATCGAAATTTTTATTGGGTTAAACCGAATGTTAGTCTAAAATCGTAACAAAAGTTCGGTCGGATTTCAAAAAAAAATCAACCAAACAGTACGTTGTTGTAGGGATTACTGGATGTATGCTAGCAGAGCTTCTTGTTTATTGACCGAACTTTTTGTTGGGTTAAATCGAACTTTCGTCCAAAATGGTAACAAAAAGGTCAGTTATATTTTTTTTAAAAAAATTCAATCGAACATTACCTTGTTTGAGGGATATCTGATTGTACGCTAGCCGAACATATTGTGGGTTGACCGAACATTTTGTTCGGTTAAATCGATAAAGCCTTTACTAGCCGAACTTTTAAGTTAATTATCCGAACTTCAGACTTTGTTATTCGAATTTAGTTAAGTATTCTTTTTTAGGGGCAAGTCGAAAGTTAAAGGTAAGCAAACGGTGGTGGCAGATACTAGAACTCCAACCCCTCGCCACGGTAAACACCTAGGAGCAAGTAAGCTTGGAATTAAAGCTACAAAGAGATTGGGGTCGTTACCAGGAGTTGAAATCCGTGAAGTGAAGCAAGAGATAAAGCAGGAAGTTGAGGAGGAAGAGGAAGAAGAAGATGACTTGGAAGAGGAAGAAGAAGAATCATGAAAAAAATCTTTCGCTTGTTGTTGTTAAAAAGAAGAAGACGCATAAGAAACCTTGTGCTAGATATGCGCACATTCCGATGACCATTTGTGTTTAGATACTACTGACCCACTTCTAGGTACGCCAGAAGATGGTGGTGAAGTGTTGTTCGACTATAAACACTCATGGGCTGCCAAAATTTACTCGACAAAGGTATTGAATCTTAACTTTATAAATATTTTTTCCGACTTATGTTGTCTTAGTAATGATTTATCGTGTGTTAGTTACTAGTGAATGATTATGTTCATTTTGTAGGATCATAACAATGCGACTAGACTCTTAAGACGCCAGAAGGCGGTTTCATGGGATACAGAGGATGAGTATGAACATGTGGTGGAAAGGGTCAAATCATGTGTATTATGGCCTACTGTTTATTATGCACACGCCAAGTTTAACACAGTGTCACCATCTCAGCGTTTGCCGAGAGGTTTTACCCAGAGATGGATACCATGCATCTCCCATTTGGTGAGATGTGTATCACTTCTGACGACGTTAAAAGGATCTTGAGTCTTAGAGTGGATGAGAAATGTGTTTCTAAAGGCTATAAAGACAAGATGAGTTTTGAAGATCTAGAAGTTTTAGCAGAGAAGACGCTGGGTGGAACAAAGGGAAGACACAGTTGGAGTTCATACGTTCTGTTAAAGAGCCGGAACCTGACAGGGAGTTAATGGCCACGGATGACAATGGCACTGCGTGGAAGAATTTGAGTGTAGATACACACAATCATATCAATGCCATTAGACCGGTCAAATGATAATTATGCCTTGTAATGACTTAATTAATTAAATTTGAGCAATTAATTATGATAATTAATAAAATAATAATTTGAACAAACAAATAATTCTATTATATATTCTTTATATAAAAACAGTTTTTTTGAGCGCTTTCATTCACGAAGCTTATGATTCGTCAGAGTTTCTGGTTGATTCTGATCCCACTAAGCGTTTTAAAGGAAATTTATTTGACGTGGCCCAATAGAAAACATGGAAAAAATATTTATCCCCATGATATTTTTTATTTATGGAAAACGTATTTTTTGTTGCCCAGAAAAATTATCCCGGGGAATAAAATATTGCCAAAAACAATTAAGTCATGCATTCACGATTTCATCACAAAACTAGATTAACCATGCATCAATCACAAAATCAATCGTATCGTCGATCATAAAATTAATAAATTAAGGAAACATTAAAAAAAATCCCAATGTCCAATGTCCAGTTACAGTTCTCAAAATCTTTTTTTTTTCTAATTACACCTCCATTCTATCAATTAAAACTAAAGAATAAGCTATTCCTGTAAATTACACTTCCGATGATGAATTTTTCTTTTAAAAAAATGA
Source organism: Papaver californicum (assembly GCA_023531435.1). Lineage (NCBI taxonomy): Eukaryota > Viridiplantae > Streptophyta > Magnoliopsida > Ranunculales > Papaveraceae > Papaver > Papaver californicum. Next base: position 18,374,887 of record JAJJMC010015859.1, read on the forward strand.
TTAAATTGGTCGTCGGTACTAACCTTTCGATCGGACGATATGTTTCTTTTGCTCATAACTCTATTATTAATCCTTTTTAACAGTAAAAATTACACAATTATTAGAATTTGAACAAAAAAAGAAAAATATTGAAATCTAAAACGAGCATACAAAAATTCGACCAATGTCAAGATACTAAACATCATCTCCATATTACTTTTCTTAATTTGTATTATACCATAATTAAAAATAAAATAGATATAAAATAAAAAATAGATTAAATAAGGAGGATTTTTAATTTTGTTATATTTTGATATGTTCCAGATTTTGTATACAAAAATGTTTGCAGTCTATAATTATGATGATACGGGAATAATATAGCTGCCCAAATTTTCAAGAGTTTCATGACTTTCACGATTATTTCCTAAATTAAAGATTTTTTTTCCTATTTCGGGATTTTGTTTTCATGGAAATTCTGGGCTTGGTGCTCTTTATATAAAGTATTCGAGTAAAGGTAAGGTCTTATCATTTTTATGTTTTCTTTTTTTCCTGCTAGTTTTTTTTTTTCGTTTTTTATTAATAAATATAGGATTTTAATGCCTAAAAAAATCTGTGATTAATGGTGATGTTTGGTTTATAGATGCTGGTGGTACCTCTTTTTACTATATTAGCGATGAATCAACATGCGATGACGTTGTGTATGGATGAGATGATGAATTTGATATTATGTTCTGTGGTATTTGTGTTTTGTAGATTTTTATTTATATTTGCATGTCTATCTTTTGTTTTGCATATGTTTGTGATTGGCAGCTGAGAATTCCATGGATCTTGATATCAGTTGTTCTGGATCTTTGTGGCCGTGGTAACAAGCACATACAAGGTATAAAATCGTAAAAACCTATTTTTTGCTTCTTTTTTTTTTTTTTTTCTTTTTGCATATAATTGTAATCTATAGTTACAGCAGTCAAGGATCATGGGTATTGATATCGGTTTTTTGGTGGAAAAAATTGTTATGATTATGTCAATACTTGGTTTCATGGTGTCTACCTAATTTTGTTATGGTTGTGTTGGAAGAAATGGATGGTTCAATAGCCTAAACTTCTTATATTATGAATTGAGGAGAATCATTATTGTCACTAAAATGGTCTTCAATGATAGTGTTGGCTCAGGTTTCACCTTTGAGAACATCTCGGGTAATCTTCTTCATCCATTTTGTCTTTGTTTTCAAGTAACTATTAAAATTTGAAACTCTTGATCTTTCTTCGTTCTGTAAGTAGGTTATTATAGAGCAAGGTATTTGCAAGATGCTGTTATATATTTCCAGAATCTTTTACCGTACCAGATTACCAAAATAACACAATAAGGTATACTTTCTCTTCTGCATCCATCTCTTTCTCTGCTCTTAGGGCATCAATTTTTCTCTAGTAATCTCTTTTCAGCAACTACGGTCAATGACTAAAACAACAAAAACTCTTTAAATCTAATAAGCAGTACGTAGGTTCTTTGAATTCCCATCTTCCTCTTCACCACCACCACCACCAGCAACAGAATTCGACTACTACTTTTCTCACACGACCTCCACAATTGGTGTGAGTACAATAAATCTACCTCAACACGTAGAAAGCGATTAAGAGCCGAAGCAGGATACGACTCTGCAGCGGCATGCACAGAAGCAACTCTAAGATACAAAAATATCATCATTTATTATTGGTTGGACCGCAGCACAAACCATAACTAAAGTCCACAATCACAACTTGTCTGCACCAGCTTGTCCCTCACCAACTCGTCCCGCACTAACTTGTCCTCACCAACTTGTCCGTACTAATTTGTCCCGCACCAGCATGTTCACCAAGCATGTCCTGCACCAACTTGTCCGCACCAACTTGTCTCGCACCAGCATGTTCACCAAGCATGTCCCGCATCAAGCCTGTCCCGCATTGGGGTTAGACTAAGGTCATTCAAGGATAAGATCAACATTGACACATGACAGATCACTATCGACACATGGCAGACCTCTATCGACATGTGGCGGACCTCCATCGACATGTGGCAAAATTTGATGTTGAAACAGATAGCTTATCAATGCTTTCAAGATAAGGGCAAATGGGCTTTTTTGTAAATGACATTTCTATCACACCTTTATAAACAAAACAAAGGTATTAGAGAGAGGGGACTTTTTCTTCTCATCTGGTAGAATTGACAGTCAGGTACAGAGCTTCTTTCTGCTAGGATAGGAGAGGGGACTCTTCTTCTTCCCCAATTGTACTTTGGGCAGATAGAACTTCATCCTTCTGTAACATTCAATCATCAATAAAAACAGCCAAACCTTCATTACCCGTGGATGTAGACACTCCGTTGTCGAACCACGTTAAATTTCTCTTGTGTTGATTTTTCTTTTAATTTCTTGCATTTAACCTATATCTTTTCATTGCTTTTGCTTTATTGGTTCATCATATGATTCATGTGGTTGTGTTGCCAAGATCAGTTTTTTGGTAATCACAATTGGTAACTATCTCTCTCACTCTCTAATGATTTTGTTTTCTTAACTAATTATTTCTATGATTTTGAGATTGGGTTTCTTTTATTGTTGGAAGATGGTGTGGTACAAGACAAGGTCCTGGTTTAAAGCAATTGGTGGGAAAAAGCTCATACGACCTCAAATACATAAAACGTACTCTGATGGTTGCAGGGACAAAATCTTGAATAATCATGGGATACTGAACGGATATAGGTGCAACTCCAGTAGACGTTTTTTCCTCCAAATTGATTGTTCAATATGCAAATGGTTAGGTAATTAGTTTATGGGTGAAACGATGTATCAACTTACTGGAAATTTCTTTTAATTCTTAGACCATATGAATTATGTTGTGGCTCACAATCAATAGTTTACTGCATCCATTTTGTATTCGCCAACCATATGAATCATGTTGTAGCTCATAATAAATAATTTTCCGCATCTATATTGTCAACTGTCGTACTTTCAATCTTTTGCCGTTTTCACTTTATCTGTTGTTGAAATGGCCAAGAGTCAAGACGTGTCTATAAATAGTATAAATGCAGGGTGTTTGAATGTGTTTTGTCCATAGGATAGAGTTTGCTTATTTTATTCCCTTGACATAAATCAGATAAGTGCATTGTGGAGTAGATATTTCATTTCTAACTTAGGGCGAGAAGACATGAGGATGCTGCTGTTCACAAACTTTTCTATCCGAAGCTCAAACTGCTGGTGGTTACTGAAGCACCAAATGGTTGCAGATATTATTGCAAGACAATGAACTGATACTTTTTTTTCCCTTATGGTGTTTTTATTTAAATTAGAATATCTCCATCCATGTAACTAATTTGAAGTAATCCGCTACTGCAACTATAACGCGAGCAGCTTAGTCGACTGTTAGGATTGGTGACATTTGTTGCGGAGTTTGTTGACGGAGATGGTCTGCCCGTTTTACAGTGTGAATTTTTTATTTAATTGGTGGTTTAATTTCTATTTAATGTTGTCACATGCAGTCAATGTTATGTGCGACTAGTTTGTATGCATTTGCTTTAGGGTATTGTTTCAGTAGAAGTTATAATGGATAGGTTTGTACGGTTATATTAGATATGGGTCAGTTATTCCTAGTTAGTAGGTGTTATAAGATATTCTATGTATAAATATGTTGTATGATCTAATGAAGGCATCGGAGAATTTATTAGTAAAATCATTGTTAGTATTTCTAACAGAGAGGTCATGGTGTCCCTCTAACGATACCGAAAACCATTTCTACATCAATTTCATCTTCACTTGCAGTAAAAATCTTGGCATGTTATGTGAGCACATAACAGTCAAACTTTGCAACATGAGATGAAAATTCTGGGGTTGTTGCCAGCTGAGAGCTTACAGGCATTTCAAGGAAGAGGGGCTTATCCTCTGTGCTGCATCGGATAAAATGAATCAACTATCTTTCCCTGAATATGAAGTAAGTCTCAGGTGAGTGTTCTTTGTTAATTTATTTGACTTTAAGAAGTTGTATGATTTTTAGACACTAAATTAAAGTAATTTACTCCAACATCATGAAAGTTAAAGAAGTTGCACGGACGTTTCTTACTTGAAATTTCTTCTGCTTCTTGCTGATCCAGGACTGCAGCAAAACCATTTATATAATGTCTATACGAATAAAACATTGATTCTTTATCCTTTTCATGACTGTAATTTGCAAGTAGAAAACTCATTAGAACGCAAACAAATCGACCAAATTTAAAACAGAACCAATTTGATGAGAAAGAGGATACATATTAATTCTTCACCTTCCTACAACAGTACTCAATAACTGACAATGAGCATCAGTTACTTAATCTAGATCTGCTGATGTAACTTCTGCTCCATGCGAGTGTGCAGCCAAGTACACAGTAATTAAAAGACTGCATAGAGACATCAATAAAAAGAACACAGCCAGAAAACCCAGTAAAAATGATGAGTATTATTGTCACTAAACGATATCCTTAAGGAAGTTCTGTAATACTTTAAAATCAAAAGAAAGTATAAGAAATACTAACCTTTTACCAGGCCTACTAATAGGCTTAACAACAAATGTGGGTTTTTGTAGCAAATAGAAGAAAATAATTAGAACAAGTGACAACAATGTTCCTCCAAAACCCCTCATTTCTGAGGTCAAACCCTGCTACTTTCATACATATCAAACTACTTTTTGAACCATTCAGGAAATACTATGATCATGATGGCTCATTACTAGCTTTGGAGGAATCTCTTTGAGAAAGATGTGCTAACCATGTCACTTGCTCCCAAGGCTGTGAATGAAGCCCAAGTTTAATTTTCCCTTGAAAGAAGGGGTATCCCTGCTGTATCAGCTGTGATGAGTACCTAGAGACTACCATTGGAAACGTTTTTGATGTTGGAAGGACATCATACCAAAGTCGTACATGACGGACTTCGATATGGTTTTATTCCCTTCATAGTGTCAGAGGTTCTCTTCTTTTTCGCTTTCTTTCGAAGGTATAGTTGACGGATGATAAGCCCTTCAGAAGAATCTGCTTCAGATGAATTGGTTGCTTCGGATGTTAGGATAAATTCCAGAAGGCGTGACTTCGCGTTAGGTAGTGGGCTGATTCCTGATCGCATGTCTTTTTCTTATTCACTGTGCACGTTGCAGCGTCCCCTGGCACATTGAAAGTATTTTTTGCCCTACATTTATTTCAAGACATACACTTTTTAAAAATGTAGGTGGCCAACTTCTCTTGGTGCTTAATCATATGTTGAGGTCTCTGTCAGATACACCAGCTTATCAAAAGCTTTCAGAGTCATTCTTACTTTGAGTTTGTTAGACACGAGGAAACAGCTGATCCGATCCGAAGCTTAGCGGGCACTTGAATTCACTACCAGGATAGTTCGTCGCACTCCTAGCAGGAATTTGATAGATTACATGATGTCCATTTAATATATTCAGTTGGTTTAATGTTGGCAGAGGTGTTTCTTCACTGCAGGGTGGACAGACTTGATGAGGAAGATAATGTTGACACATGATTTTGTTAAATGTTGACACATGATTTTGTTACTGTCTTCATTTTTGTATCAGTTCAATCTGTTGAGATTTCTTAGTTGATCCCAAAGCTGCTAATAGGTGGTGTACTACTCTCTTAGCTGTATTTTCTCTATATTAAATTTCATTCCTTCGTAACTGAAAGTGTTCTTGCTAATCTAATGAAAGATTTAAGTTACGGAGTTTGTTGTTGAAGTAATTTTTCGTTTTCACAATTTTGGCTAATCTAAAATCGGCTGCCCGTTCTAAGAAACAAAAAAAATAAGGTACATCAATCTCAGAATTAGAGCACAAGGTGCATACTTTGTCTCGGCAACTGTTATTGTCACAAGGCTTAATAACGAGTTAAAGTTCCGTCTTCAAAGCCATTGAGTAACAAGTACAACCGAAGAATGTTTTTTTTTCTTTTTCTGTGTGTTGCTTCCTTTGCTCCAGCTACTTAGGTCCACTATACGGGTGTTGCCTGTCGTCGGTGTTGCTTCTAATGCTTACGTAATACTTGGAATAGGCTTAATATGATTAGCTTTTTGTTTTTCATACATTGGTGTTACTTCTTTTTAAATCTGCTGCATCTAACTTGGTTTGTGTTAATGCTTAACCCTTTGCCTTTTATTGTGCATTGCCACCTATGTATGGTTTTGTAGTGCAGGTATATTGGCTGTTTTGCATTTCATTTGTCTTAGTTTTAATGCCTGGAGATGCCATTTGCAAGATGATGCGCATTGATGTTGATTTTGCTACTTTAGGTTTTTACTGTTAGTGTTTTGAACTGTATAAATATGAGTACTTATTCCACTAACGGTGTTCATCTGAAAATTTTGCCAAGGGTTTTATCCCCTGCTAAACTCTTATGGAAGTCTCCATTGTAAGGAAGGTTAACATATTGTTGAATCGCCATGTTGAGGAATAGGTTTATATGTTGGCAGTACAATTTGTTTTTTCTTTCTCGTGAATTAAGTATCTAGAAATGGGTGCTTGGCCGGCTAGATACTGATATTTTTACTTCGCATTTTTTGTAGGGCAAGAGATGCAGTTGGTTTCTGCTCATGGATCCATAATATATATTTTAGCTGCTTGCCTTATCCCGACTACTGCTCTTAACCCTGTTTTCTTGAATTTCTTGAGTATTAGAGTTAGTAGAGGTTGCCAGGGCAAGTCAATTGAGTAGCCATTGCCTGTCCAGGACCACGAAGTGGTGGCAAAGAGTATACACTACACATGTCTTCGTTTATATTTGTTCATTAATTTTGGTATACCTACTTACAAAGGGTTAAGTTTTTTGTCGAGATGTTTGGTTTACCCTTTGGATATATTATGATGTTTCTTGGTAAGACTTTTGTTTCTTTCAATCTCTTTTGGCAAGGTGTTTTGTCTTGCTTTTGTTTTACTCTTTTGCATAGGCAAAACAACTAAAAAAGAGAATACGGAAGTGAACTCTCAAAGATACTGGAGAAAGGATCTAAGCCAACAACCAAAAATTCTATTTGAACTGGAAGACAGTAAGCAATTGAATTTGAATACTTTTGCTGAAATATTTTTTTTTAATAGTAGAACCTGTACTAGCTATCTTATACCTCTTCAACTATTCAATTGATCCTCCATGAAACAGACGAGTCAGACCTGGCAATAACAGTATGCAACTACCTGGATCACCTTCAATGACAAATTCAGGCCCTCAAAGCCTTTTTGAGAGATTCTCAAAATCCTTGGCATCAGCTGTAACTTGCATTAGAAAGGTTAATGCCACCAGTAACACAATCCAAGATTACACAATTATTTGTCTCTAGCAACAATAGCAAATTATGGTTCAACGATGGGTATACAGAAAGCAAGGTCTAAAAATAAGCATATAATCGACACCCATACGACCATACCTGCAACATTTCAGTACGATCAATTTGTACATGTTCCTAAAGTGACATATATAAAATACTACAGACTTTCATGGTAAAAAATGATTTCATACTGAATATGGGTTTGCAGCGCAATAATGCTCATTTTTCAATTTATTATTATGATTTCATAGTGAATATGTAGTTCAAACTCGGATAGTCGGATGGGTGACAGTTTCCAACAAAGAAGGAGCACCTTCTTAAATGAATTCAGGGAGGCTTCTCATATAATTCATAATTGCACACTACGCTCACTGATAATCCATGAAAGAGCTTGGACGAGGTACAAACCTGTTAGTTGCAAGTGTAACCAGGTCCATATATGCCATACACTGTTGGATGTGGCAAACCATTGGGGTGAATGCCTGGTGACCCAACAACATGGATGCACCAATTCAGCTAGCGTGCATGTTTTGAGCGAGCAGAAATCACTTTGAATCTAAAAATCTAGCAACAGTAACAAGTCCAACATACAAATACGACTACATGTGTACTAAATGGTTTTCTTTAATCAGCAATATACGACTAAATGGATACACAATTCAACTTCAATAACTTAAAGGAGATAAGTTTATTAAGCTTTGAACAAAGGGGCACACATAACTGATGTTGTTCTATAAATCATGGGCTACAGAATTCAAAAGTGCGATAACTTAACTAATTTATGAGCAAGGGGCATAAATACATACCAACATGAGAACTTTAGCGAACAGAGCAACAACAACAGCAGTAAGAACAACAGGCTTTTTAAGTTTATCTAAATAAGCCATTGATTTTGGTACTTCAACTAAAAACTCATTCTTTTTACTTCGATTCATCGTATTCTTCTTCTTTTTCCTCATTTCTGATATTGTTTTCTTTAATGTTTCACTTGGTGGAATATGAATTCAAACATCATTAAACCAATTAGGGGGGAAGTATAAATCGCAAAATAAAAACCAAATCCAATATCATTCGCAGTAAAGAATTAGGGCAAGCTAATGAAAATCAAACTAATTACTGTAACATAATATTTGTCCCTTATAATCCCATAAAAAAACGTCTCCATTAAAAACTTATCCCCACGTATGACTATAGAAGTCAGTTGTGGAACGGGTAGCGTAGTCTTTCTGACTGACGGACTCCTATTGAATAATTGTTGTCGTGAGGTCGGAACTTTGACACAAATGATAGAGGTAATTCAGTGAGATTTATATTTAATAATTTCATCTTATAATATTTATAAACTTTCTTATTCCATGATATTTTTCGACAAAAACAATTATGAAAAATATCTCAGGAGAATGGAATACCACACGTACATTTTTTGTGTGATAATTTCGCAAGAGGATCTGATTCGCACTACCAATCATATTGATATTATCATGGAGAAACATAGATCCACGTGCTGATAAACTCCGAAACCTAGAGGATATATGTTAAATCTAATCTAATAGGATATATGTTATAAAATTTGGTATAAAAAACTAAGGTGAACAAATTTATCATGCAAAAAATCCTCTCATATTATCTTTTATAAAGTAAAACCATTTTTATTAAAAATGAGACAAAAACCCCATTTCACATAATACTAATTAACTTTAGATTTTAATTATTTTTTATATACCCGAATTGCCCTTCCTATATAATCTATAACTTTTAAGTGGAAACAAAATCTTAAAACATAATCTTCGTATGAGAGAAAAATTCTGCTCCAAATATGATTTTCTGAAGAACCGAAGCACATCTTCTCCAAATTCGGCTAGGGTTTCAACAAAACATTTCTTCTCCAAATCTGATTCATGAAATTTAATTGAAGATTTGTGTTCGTTTTTGTTCCTGGTTAATTGAAGATTTGAGTTCATGTTTCAAATTTTGTTGTGCAAGTGAAGATTTGAGTTCGTTGTTGGTTCTGCTTAATTGAAGAACATAAATTCTAGCTTCAAATACAAACATAAATTCTATCTTCTCCGAAATCATCTCAAACAGTTTCAAATCCATTGTTGATTTGAAGAACCGAGTTCGTATTTGTTTAAGTGATTCTCGAACATCACTCTATTCTCCATCTTCTAACTTCAGTTGTATTTCATCAGGTAAGTTTTAATTTTCGATTTTTTGACTTTTGTTGTTATTTGATTATCAAATTTTCGATTAACCGAACTCAAAATTGTGTTCCTTTCTTTTCAAGTGAAGAACATGAACTGTAACTATTTTTTTGTGTGTTTTCATGATTATTACTGTATTTTCAGTTTTGATAATTCTTACTGTACTTTTCAGCTGTTATTTGATCATATTCTCACTCTGTTCAAGCTTTTGTATTAGTTCAATCATTCCTCTGAAACTGAAATCCAACTTTCAAATGTTGTTGTTGTTGTTGTTGTTGTTTATATTCACATACAGTGAAACCGTTTTTGGTTTCATACTTTTTTCTGTATAATTGGAATCAGAATTTTGTTATGTTTTTGATGTTAATTTCAATTTTTGTTGGTGTTGTTGTTTATATTCAGTGAAACCGTTTTTGGTTTCATTCTTTTTTTATGTATATTATTGGAATCACATTTTTGTATGTTGTTGATGTTAATTTTTAATTTTTGTTGGTGTTGTTGTTTATATACACATACAATGAAACTTATTTTGGTTTCATACTTTTGTCTGTAGGTTATGAAATCACATTTTTGTTATGTTGTTTATGTTAATTTTTAATTTTTGTTGGTGTTGTTTGTTTATATACACCTACAGTAAAACTTATTTTGGTTTCATACTTTTTCATGTATGTTATGGAATCATATTTTTGCTATTTTGTTGATGTTAATATTCAAATTTTGTTGTTTGTTGTTGTTTAGAATCACATACACTGAAACTTATTTCGGTTTCATACTTTTTTCTGTAGGTTATGGAATCTGTTCTCGCTGTTATATTTCACAAAGATGATACATTATCTTTTCGTATTGGTCTACAAGCACCTGTTTGTGATTTGAAGGGTATTATATGTTCAAGTTGGTGTCAATTCTCTTCTCTTTCTATTGAAATTTTCCACATAGTTTGTGATCAGCAAAAGGTTATCAATTCTGATTTTGATCTCCAATCGGTTGCTTTATTTACTTTGTTTAATAAGATTCCATCTCTTGAGTTACATGTAAGGCATAGAGATGAGTCCTCTAGTTGTAGTTCAGAAATTTCAGCAATCATACCATATGAGCAGCCACGAAGTTTAGGATTATATCTTTTGAGCATTCAACACTTACAAATTTAGTTGATTATGATGTCCGTAATAAAGTTAAAGAATCGTTGAAGTCTGTGCATAGATTTGGCCTTTTTCAGGGTGTCAATCAGGTGTTTAATGGAGGTGTTCAACAAATTCGTTCTGATTTATTGAAATATCATGCAGTATCTGGGTATTCATTTAAGATGACAAGGAATGAAAAGTTGAGGATTGGTGCATGTTGTTCTAAGAAGGAATAAGATAAATGTGAATGGCATATATATGCTGTTTCTATTGATGGTGTTGAAGGTAATCCTTTTATTATCAAGGAGTTAAATAAGAAGCATACTTGTTGTGGTGGAGTTGTAAACAGACCACATTTGTCGAAGAAACTTATTAGTAGCTTGATTCTTGAAGAGATTAAACAGAATCCAAAGAAGAAGACAAAGGATATTATGAATCAGTTTACAAGAGAGTACGGCTTTGACATTAGTCGTTATTATGCATATCCAGGGAAGAGGCACGCATTGAATATTACATGGGGAGAGAATGAGAAATCATTTATGTACTTGAAATGGTATACCAACAAATTGACTGAAACCAATCCTGGATCTCATGTTGTTTTGGAAGTTGAAAATAGGACTCAAAAATTTCAGAAATTTTTTATCTGTTTCGGAGCATGCATTCGTGGATTCAATTATTGTCGTCCTTTGTTATTCCTTGATGCATCCCATTTGAAGAGCAAATACCTTGGTCATATCATGGCAGCAACAGGTCTAACCGGGAATGAAGGTAATTTTCTTAAACATTCTATTTTGTTTCTTAGTTGATAAACAGGTTTGTTATTTAATCCTATACAAATGAAACCTAACATCATGCTACAAACCGATGAAACCAAGTTGAAAATCAGCGAAGCCTATTTTTTTTCCGAAAAATGTAATTGATATGTATGAAACCTTATTCGGTTTCATTGTTTTTTATATGCTGAGACATTTTTTCTACAAAAAAATGTAGTTTAAACAGATGAAACCTTTTTCAGTTTCATTGTTTTTTTATATGCTGAGACATTTTTATTTCTGTTCTGTTTTTTAGAAATCTATCCTTTTGCTTATGTTGTTGTTTCTTCGGAGAATGACGCCAACTAGAAATGGTTTTTTGGAGAATTTGAAGCAAGTACTTTCTCCTATGCGCAAAAGCTTACTTTTGTTAGTGATCGAGTTACTGGTTTGGTGAATGAAATCCCTGATGTATTCCCTGATGCTGCTCATGGTTGGTTTTATTGGCATATGAAGAACAATAACAATACATACTTGCTGAAGTCCAGTAAGGTTTATAACAATTATGTGCTTGGGTTGTTTGAAAAATGTGTGTATGCTAATACACATATAAAATTTTTCAGAGAACTGGGAGAATTTGTTGTAGGTCAAAAATCATAAGTTACAAGATTATCTGAGTAGAGCTCCGATTGATAAATGGGCAAGTGTTTATTTCCCGGGTCGTCGTTATGGTAGGTTGTGTTCGAATATTGCTGAGAGTTTCAATAGTTGGATCGTTGAAGAGCGAGAGAAGCCTATAGCCATTATGGTTGATGAGATCAGAATGAAGCTTATGAATCAAATGTGTGTACGGCGTGAGGAATGTGTAATATTATTGAAGTGGCGGGAAACTTTGTGTCCAGAGTTTGAAACTGAGTTTAACAACAACAAAATGCACGGCCGTGAATACACTCTCACCAAGTCATCGCAATATGTGTTTGAAGTTCATTCTACATTAACACAAAAGGTCGATTTGGAAAGAAGAACATGTTCTTGCAACCGCTGGCGAATCAAAGGTTTTCCTTGTGCCCACACTATCCGATGTATCATGCTAAATGAAGAAGACCCGTATAAGTATGTTGAATTCTATTTTACAGTAAAGTTCTACCGTGAATCATGTGCAAGACCAATCAATCTTGTTCCAACAGTTGAAAAGCCTACGGTTGTGTCTCCAAAATCTCTTGTTCTTGGTCCTGATGCTCTACCACAACCTGGTCGTCCAAGGAAGAAGAAGAGAATTCCTAATACAGGTACAGTTCCTAATAAGAAGATGAGAACTTGTGGCAGATGTGAATTTATTTTGACAACAATTCATTTACTTTTTCATTTTTATTTTTTGTTTAGACTACTATATGTTTCAATCTTCATATTTTTATTATTCTTTTTTCTATATTGTTTACAGTTAAAATTTCATTTTGCTCCAGGTCTTCATGTTTTTTTATTTTTAGATTAAGTTTTTCAGAGTTACAGGATTTTTATAATTTGTTGGAACCAAAATAGGTTTCATAGTTTTGTCACATGAAAGACCTGTAGCGTATGTTTTTTTTATCTCTAAAATGATGAAACCTTTTTTGGTTTCATCGTGTTTTTTCATCTGGAATAAGATGAAACACCTCTAAGTTGATAGAACCCTTATTGATTTCATCGTTTTTTTTTCATCTGGAATAAGATGAAATAAAACAAACGATGGAACCTTTTTTGGTTTCATAGTTTTTTTTCTTCTGGAATAAGATAAAACAAAAATAAATGATGAAACCTTTTTTGGTTTCATAGTTTTTTTCATCTGTAGTAAGATGAAATAAAAACAAATGATGAAACCCTTTTTGGTTTTCATAGTTTTTTTTCATCTGTAATAAGATGAAACAGAAAATATTGATTAACATTTCTCAAAAATCATATTGTAATAAGATGAAACAAATCATGCAAAAAGATTTTCATCCTTGATTAAGAGGAAATATCAGAACAAATTTTATAACTTAAGAGTAGTGATTGATCAAAAGACTGATTAACATTGAATAACATGTTTTTACGACAACCATTTGTACTTTTATTAGAAACTAATTGATTAGCATTGTTCTTAGTTTCAACCTCTCTTCCATGAACAGACAACCACCATGAGGTTTGACCATCAGTCTTCTTTTCTCTTCCACTTTAAGTTGCAACTTTGTCAAGGAGTATTAGTCTTCAACTTTGTCAAGGAGTATCTTGCATGCCAACTTTGGCCTCATATTTTGCATCTTTTGTTTTATGTGCTCTTCGGATTTAAAATTTCCTTTCAAAAGGCTCTTCATGTAATAGCAAACATGAAGTCCGCAATCATTCCTGAAATTAACAAAACAATATCTTTAAATTGAAAAATACAAAAAAGGATTAAAATGAAGATATCACAATTTCTTTTAAAAGTACTTTCACATCTTGTTGACAGCAGAAAGGGGTGTTCAAAATAAATTCTTTTGTTTGACTTGATGGGTCCAGGCAGAGCTTTGATACATGTTTTCTGAATGCTAACACCATTCTTTCCTTCATGCTTTCAGCATTTTTTTTGCATTCATCTTCAGTGGAGGCCATTGAGTTGTAATGAGAGAATTCTCCAGTCTCATTATCAAAGACTAACAATGTCCAGTGATATGTCTTTTCACTTAGTTTTGTTATGATTGGAACGAAGACATATTATGGAGTGTAGTCCAATTTATCAATGAAAGCTTCAATCGCAGTGTGGCAACTTTTACCGATTGAGTGCATTTTCTGAAATTCAATAAAAAATCAAAATGAGTGCATTGTTGAAAATCAGTGAAACCATTTTTTTACAGAAAAATGTAATTGAAACAGATGAAACCTTATTTTGATGAAACCAAAATTGGTTTCATTGTAGAAAAACACTTGTATAAGATAAGTTAGATGAAACTTACATAGACATATGTGCTTAGGAAAACATCCCTTTTGTACTTAGGAGTGCCATCTGATTTCTTGATGTTCTTTGCTATGTTTTTTTGCAATTTGAGCATGTAGAACTCAATCATATCTCCTTCTATGTCACCTTTTCTTATCAAGGCGTTCATATTTTTTCCTGTAATGTACAGGCCCATATCGTCCTTCTCCCAAGCCATGTCACTGTTGTTATATTGTTGATAAACAAATTTAATATTTAAGAAGAATAAAAGAAACTAAAACACTTAAATTATTTAACCAAAAAATTTAATGGTATGAATGCCACTTACCTTTCATTGTGCATTTTAAAATATCTGCACACAATCTGTTTTTCATTTGAATCCAGTAGTTGCATAATTTTTAAGTTGTCCACTGTTTTCAACTTGTCTTCCCTTTTCTCTTTTTGTTTTTTCTCCAACTTTTTCTTTTGATTTCTGCTCACACACCGAGTCTTTTTTCTTTTCTTATTCTTAGCATCTCCAGGTGTATAATCCTGCATCTTGACAGGTGCTTGCATTCTCCTTTTGTTTTCTCTCATCCTTGAGATTATGTTACTCAATTTTTTGTCGGGACTGATGTCTTCACCATCTTCTTTCTCACTGTCAGTTTCCGTCAATCCCAACTTGAAATGAGGCACATCATCTTCTAAAGCAATTACAACATTTGCCATGTTTACAACAGAGTAGTAGCACATGCCTTTACTACTTGGCTTTGATGTAGAAGTCTTGGTTGCATACTCGTCTTCCATTTGCTGAAGAATAGTTTCATCAATTGAACATTGGCTTTGAGTTGACACTTCAATCTGTGTCTCTGGTTTTGATGAAGAAATTTTCTTCGCTTCCAGTTCTAGTCTCTCAGCGACTCTGATATCTTCTATAGTGTCTGGAGTCAATTAGGAAACTTCTTATATTGCACTCCTCAAGTTACCCTTCGTCAAAGAAGATTCAATTTGTTCAACCACTTTTATATCTTCAATTGTGTTCGAAGTTAACTCCGAACCTTCTTCCATTATACTGTCCTTGGCTTGCTTCGCTTTGATTTCAGATTTTACCTTCTCATCCACCTCCAAATCTTCAATTGTGTTTGGAGTTAACTCCGAAATCTCTTCAGTCTGAACTTCATGAGCTGAAACCTTTTCAGGTTCCACTGCATCATGTTGTATCTGAGCTTCTTCATTAGCTGAAACCTTTTCAGGTTCCACTGCATCATTCTGCTCCTGGACTTCTTCATTAGCTGAAACCTTTTCAGGTTCCACTGCGTCATTCTTCTCCTGGACTTCTTCATGAGCTGAAACCTCTTCAGGTTCCACTGCATCATGTTGATCCTGAACTTCTTTCTAAGCTGAAACCTTTTTAGGTAACATTTTTGTTAGTTTCAACCTCTCTTCCATGAACAGACAACCAGTGCATCTATAAACCTTTTTAGGTTGCACTGCATCATCTTGGATCTGAGATTCTTCATTAGCTGAAACCTTTTCAGGTTCCACTACATCATTCTGCTCTTGGACTTCTTCATGAGCTGAAACCTCTTCAGGTTCCACTGCGTCATGTTGATCCTGAACTTCTTCATGAGCTGAAACCTTTTCAGGTTCCACTGCATCATGTTGTTCTGTTTCTTCAAACATATTCATTACCTGCAATATTTATTGATTTCAGAAAAATTAGATTCAATGACAACAATCAAATCAAATCAAATCAAAACAAAGTATAGTAAATTATCACCTCATCATTGTCAGACTTTTGTATCTTCTTCAACCTCAACATTCACATCATCTTGTTCTACCATTACATCCACAATTTTTATAGTATTGGTTATCAATTCCTCCATATCTTGTTCAGTGTATGAAACTGTTTCTGCTTCATCTCGCTTACGTTTCTTTCTCACGTAAGTCTTCCTCACTAGTTCTAGTTCTAACTTATCTTCAGCATCATATTTTGCGAGAATTGATTGATCTTCTTCCGAAATCCCATTGTTACCAACGCTTGTAAGCTTGTCAATCAAAATTCTTGCCCACTTATATTTTTCCTTGTATGTGGTATCTTCATTTCCAGCTTGAACACTCACTTCATTTCTATCACCAATAGTCTCTTCATTTGTTTCACAACCAATATCTTCATTTCTTTCACCAACCATTTCTTTATTTCTTTCAGAACCAATATCTTCATTTCTTTCACCAACCATCTCATTATCCTCTTCATTTGTTTCACCACCAACATCTGCATTTTCCTCTTCATTTCCTTCACCATTTATGTACTCTTCAAACTGAATTTCCTCTTCCTCTATACGCTGGACCAAGCGTATTTCTTGTTCATTATATTCTAACATGAAGGATCCCTGACGGTAACCCACATTCATCTGTGGAATACAAGAAAAGTTATGATTAATAAGTTGGTATTAAATAAAGTATGAAACCTTTTTTGGTTCCATAGTTTTGCTTTTTCATCTTAAATAAGGTGCAGACATTAAGAATTATAAACAAACAAGAACTGTTGTTGTTTTTACCTTGGAGAAAATTTCTGGTTTGTTGGAGAGATCATCAAAATTATTCACCACTTCCTTGCTTATTTCATCAAGGTTCCATCTAGCGAACCTTGCGTACATTTCGTTCCCATCTTGTCTCAAAGTGATGTTTGTCATCTCAGCAAACCAATACTGTAAAAAATAATACACGATTCAACATTTAAATTAGTAATCAAACTCGGGAAAAATAAAAAACAAACATTTTATGAATCAAAAGAAACAAAAATTAACTTACCAGTGGGTAAATGACGCAACCTGATACATCATCAACTTCTTCAGCTTTAATTATAGACTCAATTGGATTTTCATGCAAAACATCAGGCCAACACACTTTATTCATCTCAAATACTTGGTACAAGTATTTTGATGTCACATTCTGCCCACCTTTGTTTGGGACAAATATCGAAACCAAGAGATAGAGTATGAATAGCTTGACGAAGTCTTCAGCTTTGGTTTCATCTGCTGTTGTTTCCATCATAGCTCTGACAATATCAGTTTTCCTCATCTTCTTAGCTCCTTTAAGATACTCAACTTGAAACATGTTCACCTTTTTCTTCAGCTCAACATCTTGGTGTATATCTACATTTTTCATCATTTGTAGACCAAAGATGACAGCGAACTGTTCAGGTGTTGTCCGTAGTATCATATTCCTTGCTCTCATCAATTTGAAACAATCTGGTCTATCACCCTTGACACTTCTATAAAATAACCCTAAGATCATCTGAACTGCTCTTGTCATTTTCTTTAATATTTCTGCTTAAAGGGTACCATCGAAGAACGGTTTGAAGAAACGCCAAAATGGACATGCAACAAGTGCCTTCATGTGTTTTTCTTTAGTTTGTATCAATGTTTTTATTTTTGGTTCCTCTGTACACAAATGTTGTAATGAGCACCTGTATGGATCTGGAATTTTTTTTTTCCTGTTACAGAATAAGTAAACCATTAGCACAAACAGAACAGAATAGGATGAAACCTTTTTGGGTTCCATCAAAACATGCATTAA
>JAJJMC010015859.1:18395020-18421321 GCA_023531435.1 Papaver californicum
CAAAAGCTCATTAACAAAAGTAAAGGAAAATGAACCCATAAATAGTATGATACAATTTAAGCAAAGAAAACCCATTACTCGATGTTCATTTTACGTTAACAAAATACTAACTGAATCATGTGACATGATCAAGATAGACAAATTTATAAAAATCAAGAGGTTGCACGAATATATTTTGAAGATACAATGTGTCACGATTGTGACTGTTTGATTTGGGGTGATGAGATTGTGACTGTTGGTTTGGGGTGATGTCAAGTTTGACGGAAGATTGCTGCACACTAAAAATGTTTTTGCAGATGCAGTTTCTACATTTCTTATTACACCTTCACATGCCTATTTTATTATGAACATGTTTTTACTTTTTGATAATTGTTGTGGTGTTTTAAGTTTTTTTTAGTCCTGAAATTATTGTTAACGTCAGAGATATTTAGTTTTATAAAAATTAATTTTAAAGTATAAGCTATAATTTATAAAATAAACTATTTAAGAATTTAGTTGTTAATCAACATAAGTATAATTGACGATAGATACTAAACCAAAAATTCAAACAAAAGCTCATTAACAAAAGTAAAGGAAAATGAACCCATAAATAGTACGATACAATTTAAAGAAGGGAAAAACCATTACTCGATGTTCATTTTACGTTAGCAAAATACTAACTGAATCATGTGACATGATCAAGATAGGGAAATTTATAAAAATCAAGAGGTTGAACGAATATATTTTTAAGATACAATGCGTCACGATTGTGACTGTTTGATTTGGAGTGATGAGATTGTGATTGTTTCATTTGGGGTGATGTCAAGTTTGACGGAAGATTGCTGCACACTAAAAGTGTTTTTGTAGATGCAGTTTCTACATTTCTTATTACACTTGCACATGTTTAATTTATTCTTAACATGTTTTTATTTTTAGATAATTGTTGTGATTTATCTATAGCAATATACAAAAATATTGACTATCTCCTTAACTGAATAGTGGACCGAAATTACTATGTGTGTGCTGAGAACTGTGTTTGATTAATAAGGAATCTTATGACCATCAAGAGTGGTCTGGGTTTTCAGTTTGACAATTGTAGATTGGAGAATCAACATGAAAGAACCATATATATTAATATTTGATTTCTTTTTAAGAAAACTTCATTTATATCCTAAGCTTCATGGATGTTAAAGTATTCATTTATACACTGAGTTAGTATATAGTTAAAATATATTTGATTTTATCATCATGGGTTGATAACCTAATAAGAAATTCTGTAACTTTTCATTTGAATCATGCATAAGATATATGAGTTAATTATAATTGATAAATTGACATGCGAGTCTTTCTTATTTTGTGAAAAAAATTGGTTCACCATTGAAAATTGGTCCTTAAATATACTAGAGAAACAAACAACACCTGGGTTACTACCTCCTTGATCTTCTAATTTTTGGTTCCTCTGATTTTTTTCTTTCTGATGCATAGTTCATTTACAATTAAAATTTGACCTCTTATATTATAGTTCCTTGAACCAGAGACATCACTGTTTTGAAATCATTTTTAACATGGTGTATAATAGTAAAAAAATATAAATCGTGAGTTGGTTAATAAAGCATATATTCATTGGTTAGTGATGCACACAATTATCACTGAAATAATCACTTATATGACAAGACATGGCTAGAATCTAGGTTCGCTATCTCTAAATTTAGTGAGTTTAACTTAGAATTATTATCAAAAATAGGAATAAAAATAAAATAAAAAATTAATGCGATTTATATGTTAGTTTTTATTTTATTTTATCATTTATCAAATTTACAATCATCACTATTAATTATGCGAATGAAATATATACTTGATTTAGTATATAATTAAAATGCGAATTTGAAGGAACCATATGGGGTATTACCTCTACTTATTCCAAATTCAGAGAACCTCTAAAAATATACATGATTTATTGTTTTGTTAACATCAGGCCTCCACTAAGGTAAGAAAAACGTGTAAATAGAAATCTGGACACATATTATATAATCATGTGCACCACTTTGAGAAACAAATCTATGACTCCTAAACCAACTTAGATACTTACCATTCATATTATATAAATATTTTTATTTATTTGAATATGTACCTGGATCTTTTAAGATCTTAAG
This sequence comes from Papaver californicum, assembly GCA_023531435.1. Lineage (NCBI taxonomy): Eukaryota > Viridiplantae > Streptophyta > Magnoliopsida > Ranunculales > Papaveraceae > Papaver > Papaver californicum. The sequence goes on from JAJJMC010015859.1 coordinate 18,397,153, forward strand.
CCAAATTTACATGTCTATAATTATAACTACAAATTCCATATATAAGATTAACCTTATATAATTACCGCTAGGAAATTATATGTATAGATGAAATAACTGACACACGACAAGCTTATAAGTTCCTTGCAAAGCATACAATATTGTTTTCGTTCTTAGTGTTCAACACAAGGTTAGTAATCTTCTAAGATTTATCTTCCTTTGGTGTGATTTAATCATATTAATAGCATAGAATTCATAGTATTTTAAATTTAGTATTAATGTATGTACTGTTTATTGAACCACGGGTATGAGAGAAAATCAGAGTGTAACACAAAGTTAGTTATCTTTTACGATTTATCTCCCTTTGGTGCGAGTTAATCATATTGATGACATAGAATTATATTCACATGATGAATATATTGTATTTTTAATTTTGTATTAATGTATATACTATTTATTGAACCACATATACGGCGGATAATCGGTATTTGAGAAATCTTTTCAGCTACTTTAATGGAGAAGCTCATGCAAAAACGGTTACTCATACAAAGAGTCATCCATTTATATTAACTGATAATGAGTTTCTCAATGCAATAATCGTTGTCTCATATAGAAATTTCCTAATAAACAGGTTCAGAAAATCGTATCTCACTCATACAAGTATTTTAACCCTTGAAGTTGATGAAGTTAAGGAAATTAATAGGCGCATGGCACCTCTATTTCCTGGAGAATAACATGTATTCCTAAGCAAGGATTATATATCTTTTACTACTCGGAATTACAATAAAGCAGTGTTGTTATATCCTAAATAATTTCTCAACAAGGTTAAATATACGTACACACCGAACCGTGAACTACAATTGAAAGTTGGTCTACCTATTATTCTCTTAAATAACTTAAACACGAGACAACACATTGTTGAGGGAACAAGGTTAATCATAACACAACTAGGAAAACATGAAATTGGTGCGGAAGTACTAACTGGGGTTGTTGTTGGGAAGAAGGTAATAGTAGGGCGAAGAGTAATGAAATCAAGGGATACAATATCAATTAGTAGATATCAATTAGTAGATATCAATTTTCAATGAAAATTTGTTTAGTAATGCAAATGGACGAGAGCTATACATAGGGATTACATAATGCAGGGTTCTACTTAAGATCAGGAGCTTTCAAAGAAAATGAACATCCAATGTACATTGACCTTGGAGTACATCGATTGATTTTTCTAATTTACTTATGTTCATGCTTAGGCAATAGGAAGAGATGCAACATCACTTTCAAAGTTGGCAGATACAGCTAGTGAAGAACTCCTTAGTACAATGACCGTACTCATTAGCATGGATTGGAGACTTGGAGTTGGAATACATTAAACTCAAAGTTTATTTCTTGTTTTTTGAATTTAGAATGTTTATGTTTATATCCTTTTAAATTTGGAATGTTTATGAATACATCAGATTTAACTTTCGTTAATATTTATGTATGTTTATGAATTATTGCAGTATTTTTAAAAAATTCAGATTGTCAGTTATATATAATTGACAAATTAAACGGTTATCCAGCACCGACCGGATAAAACCGAAACCGGACGGTTTTATTCAAAATCGAAACCGAATGATAATAGTTTGGTTATGGTGATAGAAACCAATAACGGCTGAGATAAGAACTCAATGACATAGATTCAACTATGCCGGTTTGCCTAACCAATTTATCCCTTTGGCACATTAATAGTAGCTCAAAATGGATAAATTTATTTATTTGACAAGTGTATAAGACTTCGCCTGCTGTGGTATTCCCACTCTAGTTTTTTTTAGGAGGATAGCATTTTATGTTATGAAAAGCATGATTATCAAAAGGAAAAAAAAATCTTTATATAACCACTTATAGACAATAGTCCCAAGAGAAGAAGAAACACAAAAAGGATGTAACAGATCCTGGCAATGAGTTTTTTTTTTTATATAAGAAAAACATATTGAAGAAGAAGGATGTACAGTTCTACTAGGAGTAGATCTTGGCAATGAGTTTTAATTCATGTTCGGAAGGATTTACTTGCAGGGGGAGGTGCCAAACTAATTGAAAGCTGTAATAAGGGTGAACATCATTGTCTAAACAGAAAACAATTGATTATTCATTCCGAAAAAATGCATCACAACAAACCCAAACTAGCACTAGCCTATGCTCTTAAGCTACATTGCACATGTTAGTGGACCTCTGACCCTGACTCTAACAAAATTGTCGACAATTTTTCAATCAAAAGAAAAAACAAAATTTCCCATTTCTAACCAAACCATAGTATATTACAAATCTGTGTCCAAATTTAAAATAAAAATACTAAAAGAGAAAAAACATAAATGAAAGACATTGACATGATAATTGAAAGGTTAATACGAGATCTAATGGACGATGACTGATCATTCAATTCAGCAGAATCAACGGCTAAGGGTAGTCCTTCACTTGTAAGACTACATGATCGAGGTTCAGAATTTTCCTTGTTCATCATCAGAGCTCTTAAAACTGAGGTAACTGTTGGCATATACGCCGTTCGATTCTTCCCAAGCAGCCATGTTAGTCCCATCAACTCGCAACCTCTACCCTGCATTCTACTCTTACTATCTGTCTTGTTCACATGTTTATCTCCGTTTAGCTGCAGCCAAAGTAAAACAACAATTATGGGCATTATTTGGCGCACAAGCTTGATTCAATGGCCACTGAACTTGATTATTTAACGGTAAAGCAAAAAGTTAACGGTAAAGATATAGCAGGTAAATAAGTAAAAATGACAGCTAAACATCAACGAGAAACGTGGGGCAATGATGATTAATTACCCGCCAAAATTTAGAAGTAAGAAAAGTAAATAAATGGACGGTTCATGGCATGACATGTGTCTCAGGGTTTCACTTTGGCTTGTAATCTCGAGGAATTGTTAATACATATACAAACTCTGATATTCGCTGGATTAGACTGTGAGAATGTCTAACTCCACTGGGAACTAAACTAATAAACGAAGGATAAATACAGAAGCACTTTTTATAAAACCAGAATCTCAACTAAAAGTCACACCTGAATATATCTGAAAATGCACCTGGATGTATCATGAATAAACCAGAGCAAAAAAAAAAAAAAAACTTTACCAAAAATTGAAGAAACAAAAATGGTGTTAACTGTTAAATGTTACCTTGTAAAGACTGTTTAAGCATTTAGAACAACCGGAATGACTTGATGAGTAACCACCACCTCCAATGTTACTGTTGTGGTTTAAGCAATCTTTCTCAAGTTTCTGAACACTTTTATCACCAACCAATTTAGTGACCCCTTTAGTAGAAGAAGTTGTTGAAAAGGCTTTAGTGCAACTCAAAGGAGGTAATCTAATACCACAATAACAAAAAACCAAATCACAAGTTTGATTAGGTTTAATCAACTCGATTCCTTTACTTTTCAAAGCTTTATCTAAATTATCAACACAAGTTTCTGAATCATCAGGTAAGATAGGTAAAGAATCAATTGATGTAGTTGTGGTCATTCTAGTAGCTCTAGCTAAAGCTGTATCTGAATAAGCTGAGTATAGCCAAGCTGCTAAAACAGGACAACATTTTGATTTTGATAAATAGTGATGATGGTTATCTTTCCCTTTCCCATCATTACTATTACAAGCTTGATTTATACTAGTGAAGAGTTCTTTTGGTAGATTTAATGGACAACCAGCTAAGTTTGATTGTTCAGGAAATGCTGGGATTGTTGATGGTAGAGTTTGGGTTGGATGGAATGATTGAATTGGAGATGATGATGATGGTTGAGCAATTATGGGTAGAGCTTCGATCATACAGATGGATTCATGGAAAAAGAGAAGTGAAATGAAGAAGATTTGGAAGGACATTTTTGATTTTCTTTTCCTCTTTTGAGTTTCTCAACAACTAACTGTGATTCTTTGGGTGTGTTTGAGAACTGAAAATGAGAGTATGATAGTGGAGGAGGGTGAGGGGCTGCTTTAGTACGCCGGAGGGTGCACAGAACCCAATAAAAGTTAGGTAGGGTAGTGATTTTTTTTAATAGTATTTATTTATGTGCGCATTTTAGGAGTAGTATCTTCAGTGCAGTAGCATATTTCCAAACTTCTTTTTGATGACAAACGTTGATTATTTCAGGGAATATAGTCCACACTCACCGTTCAATTGAGTCGCGATAAAGTGCATGCCTTATACGTTTCTAATCGCAAAACTTATGTCGCTGAACACGGATTTATTAGGAAAATGAACAATTAAAAATCATCACACCCATCATATGGCTATTAAGCGACATGTTTTCCATCTGTTTTTAGTTCAATTCACATTTATGATTATATCCACACACCAGATGAAGGGATAGTTTAGTTTGGTAGCAAATATTGTGTGTATTTAAAAAGGATCTGTAAGTAGAACCTTGTCGGTGAAATAATTATATATTCCTGCCATTAAGTAAGATAATCGCCATTTAAGTCCCCTAAGTATATGTTTTGGACTTTGACACTGAGTCCAAATATTCAAATCATCAGTATTAAATTTCGAATTCTGTTAGATTTTTTTATATTTTTTTTGGAATCGATAGGTTGGATATTTTTAGCTTTATTTTTGTGGTAACAAGGTGTAGGCGTAAGCAAGTGAATGCATGGTCACAGTGTTGCTTTATGCACAATTTTAGATCCAAAACCAATAACAGAAATCAGACACATATGCGTACATTTATATCTACTTAATGTTCTAATCAGTTAATGGCTGCTCAATTTGCTGCTACCTTTGTTGACAGATATTTGTCCTAGGTGGAAGTAAGTAACTAAAGTACTTCATTAACCTGAAATGTGTTGTGTGTATGACCGCTGAGAGCTCTTCAACTCTTTGCAACTGAGGCCATATTCTCGTGAAAGTGATAAATACAAATTTAATTCGTATGGCTTCGGACACATCACGTGGCCATGGCCCATTGTGATAAGGCTGGCGGCTGGCCTCATTTACTGCGTTGTTCCCGGTGCAAAATATAGAAGCATTTTTGTTTGAATTATCCCAATTTGAATTCGTTCATTCATTCAGTTCAATCGCTCTCGTTCTTCACCATATAACAGTTGTGTGATTGAGACTCATTATATGCTCTCCTCTCTATTCCATCATCTTTGTTTTTTTTAATGTTATTCGAGTTTAACTAGTGCCAATAAGCAATGACTTAAAAATGTATATTGTTCCCCTTTTGAGTTTGAAGACACTTTTCCTTGTGTGTGTTTTCAATGAAATTACTCTTGAGATTTGCTAGTGATTTCTTGATCATCTGCTAATCATTTTTATAATCATACGAAAATTTGAATTGCTTTTGGCTTTCCCATAATCCGATGTGCATATATATGTAATGTTAGTTTGCAAGCTGCATTATACTTTGTCCATGGAAAGACAAACCAGCTTTAATTTGGAGTTTCAATGAAAGTTATAAGATCACTAAGAGATATCCAGGAATATGTGAATTGCATGCGAAGTGCGAACTACTATGTTAAAATAGAAAAAAAAATGAAAAGTAAATAAAGTATGGAGGTATCTCTTTGCCCGTCTGAAAATCAGGGATATCCAATCAATCCATCTTATTTAGTGAGATGATTACGATTTTTACTGCGGTTCAGATTTTAAATTAACATAAAACAACTACTAGCGATTTGATAAAAATCTAAACGAGTAAGTTAACAATGTTGACTCGTGATGTATTATTAAGACTTGGGGTTTAGAATATTTAAATGCTAAGCTATCCAGAATTCAAGTTGCGTGAGGCATAAGGCACAAGATGTAGGCTGGGGTTTTTCATTTTAGTGCTCACTGTTCAGAGTTTTAAGATCTAATGCTTGATTCCTGTGTCTGTTTTTGGTACTTTAAAGAATTATTAGTGCCCTCTTTTTTGGGGAAAAAGAAGAAAAAAACATTCCAGTGATCCCACTATATACCCATTACTATATGCTCTAATGGTGAACTTTAAAGGTTTGTAAAGCACAGAGACTTCTTTTTTGACTATTCAGTAATCACTTATTAAGGTTCAATTTATATTTTAAAGCTTATTAGATTCTTTACTTTTACAATTTATCTTGATGGGAAAACGAGGTTAACGGCAATACTTTTTTTTAATGGCACTTAGAATTAGAATTAGAAGAGAAAAAGATTTTGGTCTCAATGAATAGAGGATGATGATGCTTCAAAAAAAAAAAAAAGAGGATGATGAGGTACTTTTTTTACTTGCACGCCATTCTGGTTTAAAGCTGTAAATGTGAAGTAAAAAGAAGATAAAATAAAAATGATAGAAAGAAAACAATTCAATTGAGAGATTCAATGCACTTCATGCGTGTGACTGTCTTTAAGTGTTCATTCAGTATGGTTATGTTGATTATTTGGATATCTCTGTCTATTTGCATTAACTTCCATGGATGCTGTCCCAAGCATGCAGCAATGCAAAAACATGGAGAAATTTTTCATGGCATTTTTTTTCTTTCTTAATAAGTGAATTTGTATGGTAGATAATGATCAAAATTCTCCGATCATTTGGAAAAGATGAGAAAATTAACGGGTAAAATTGTAACTATTTTATAAATTAAATTATATCTATGTTTTTATGACTACTTTACTAGAACATATAAAATAGGGAGAAAAATAAAATGATAAATTTTTGTAGTATACAACATAAATACGTTATTACAATAAACCTTTAAATATAATCACGTTCCAAATTACCTAAATACATGATATGCGTACCATAATTATCGGCTAACCCGTCAGACGAACTAAAATCATAGACTATCAAATAAGGACCAAAATAAATAGGAGAATTAAATTACATGTAAAGGGAAAATTGAAACTCGAAAAAAAAATACCATACAAAATAAACATTTATACTACTAAAACTATTGATGTAATAACACTATTGGAAAATTAAAAGAGGGTAAACTGGACTTTCATTGTAACAAAACCAAATTACATTGTTACCCCTCAATTATATATATATATATATATATATTTTTTTTTTTAATTTTTTAAAGCAAGGGGAATATGGTAACATCCCAAATGTCCAACATCAACCACTGTTCAAAGGGGTGTTCATTTTATAAGTTAAAATAGTTTTTCGCATAATTATTTTTTTTACTATGTAGCTTGTGACTAACATTTTCATATAAAATCATTTCAAAAAGAAAAAAAAATGATCTTAATATAAAATCCGATAGTGATCGTACATTCTTTTTTGTCAATACTAAAAAACTAGAGCGTTACGTGGATAATCAAACAATTAGACACGTTTTTTGGCGAGAGATATGAAGCATAAAATACGCACCACATGTAAGACTGATCAAGCAAAGAAGGTCTTATATAGGAATGTGTTGTGATTTGGGATTACCCAATATAAATAACCGCAATCGCACGGAGTCTAACTAGTAGAAAACGGAAAGTACGGGTCGATCCCACAGAGAGCGGGGAAATACTGCAATCAATATCTCTAATCAACTAACCATAAACAATATTTTTGGATTTTTAGAATTACGAATAAAATAATAAAACAAACTAAATTAATAAAATAATTAAGCAGAGAGAGTCGGTAACCAGGGTTTTCAGTATCCACCACTATTTTTATTTAATTACTGATGTGAAACATAACTCATGAATATTTAGAGTCGCAGATACTGGGACGCCCTAAACATGGTGCATCAAAAAGCCCTAGTCTCAAGCATACACCATAAAATTGCGTTAGCGAGAAAATTGTACGAAACTAATTATAGGTCCACAAATAATACCTGACTATTCTAAGCATACCCCATCAAAGGATTTAACCCAAGCATGAAATATCAAATAAGTAGACAAATATATTTGCAACAAGTAGATTTTCAAAATAACAATTGTATACCAGAAGCATGGAACATCAAAAACCTAGGTCAAGCATGTACCATCAAAAGACGTAACAATTGTTTAATGAAATCAAAATCATGGAATTAATCTATTCAAATCATAATGGTCTGTATCAAATATTTTAATTAATTGATCTAAAACTGTAAGTGGTTTCAACATTAAACCCTAGCTACAAATTAATTAGCTAGACATGGAAAAGGGTTTCTTAAAACCCATAAAAATAATTAGGAAGAATATAGAGGATTAAACCCTTTTAGTTTCTGCTCTTGTATACTTCTCTACCGTCGTCAGCCGCTTCCACCTCCTGTATCAGCCGCTCGCCTCTCAAAACTATCAGGAGAAAAAAAGTCTCTCCAAAAATCCGCCCCCCTCTACGTCTGCTACTCTCCTCTTTTATACTAGGCTTTCCGAGAAAATCTATCTAAAAAAAACAACATCCCATCGTCCTATTCTTTTCTTTTCTTTAAGTGTGTACTTGATCTGACGCCAGGGCCATCACGTGAAGACTGATCCATCCTAGCCGTACTTCATGCAACATGGACCTACCTAGCTTCTCTTTGCTATGTGTCCCCATCAATCACTTTCCCAAACAGCCTTGACCGAACGCCTGGTTTCCACCAGCTCTAGTCTTCTTTCTTTATCCCAGCACCACCTTGACGCATTCATCATTACCCAGCAGTCCAACTTCTTCTAGGTCCCCTCTTCTTTTCCATAGTACCATACATCCATACCTTTTGACTAGGCCCTAAACTGTCCGCCTATCCCTCAACTCCGCAATACAGCCACACTTAGCTCTTGGTTCTTACGCTAATTCATGATAGCAATCAACGTCCTTGGCCTTGTCCCCTCTCTCTACTTCTCTTCCTTCTTTTGTTTTCTTGTCTCGTGTCAGACAAGCTCAGCCTTAGTCTTTGTGTCCATCTACTCTGCCTAGCCTGCCTACTCCATCACCGTCAGGCTCATGCAACAGCCTTCTTCTTTAAGTCACCTTTTCACTTTAAGACAGACCTAGCCTGTACACTTTGTCTTATCCAACCTCCCATCACCTTCACATGAACCAAACAAAGCTCAAAGCCACCTCAACGTCACACCTCTTCTCAATTCATTACCCAATAGTCTAGGCACTCATTACTCTTGTCTCTATACCAAACTAAAAGAGATGCTTAGACTTGCTGTACACCTACTGTCCAAATAGCCAACAGACAACTCTTCACTTAGCCAATACTTTCTCAACTAATACCACTTCATAATAGTATCATTGGCCTACTCCAAGAAGTTACGCCACCTATATGTAATGAATCAGAATGCTTCCCCTGTTCACCTGCTCAACATGTGACCGTGAGCAACACTTGGGTTGTTTCAACGCAAACGAAAATTAACACCTATTTTAACCGTGTTTAATTAATAACTTCAGATTTTATGCGAACCACCTATTAACAATAAAATAGTAAATTTAGTGCAATAATAATTACTAGAAAATATAAATAAGGTGGTAGAATTGTATAAATTAAGAGCCTATCAAATACCCCCAAACCTATATTTTGCTAGTCCTCGAGCAAAACCAATCTAAAAATAAAATAAAATCCTAACTCACTTTCGCAGGAATCGCGACTACATTTAGCATATGTAATAAGCCTTTAAACCCCTAAGTGGCCTTAGCGGACGAGTTTTTCTCGTGAGGGTTTACAAGAGGTTTACCCACAAAACCTGTACTCTGAATTTTTGCTACCTGTGGACGATCAAGGATAGACACTAAACATGATATTTAGTTGGCATACTAAATTCTGCGACTATAAGAATCATTACCCTGTATGAATCCAATTGATGTACACGAGTTTGCACTCAGCGTACTAAAATTCATACAAAAATGCAACTCTACTAAAATAATCTTTAAACATCCAAAACTGTATAAAAAATTCACATTGCTCGGAATCAATCAAATTCAAACACATGGATAGATTAGAAAATGAAAATAGAAGTAACGAATGGTGCATATGTTGACTAAGGTGAACGGTGTTTCCCATATCTGTCCGAAGGTCAGTGCCAGGATGAATCCTATTTTTATGATTATTATTTATATACATTTTTTTTAATGACTACATGATTAGATCTTTTGAATCTAAGCGCATGTTCCTTTTCAACAGATTATATGATAGTTCCCTTGGATCCTGCATTCCACGCTTGCTTAGGCGAAGGAGACAGGGAAAACACACATATTGCTATCAAATTGTCAATTTTTCATTCATTTTTTTTTTTTTGAGTAAGAATCAAAAATGAGCTTGAACTCAACAATATTTTTCATCCTGACGGCGATAACAATTTGATACTGGGCCCCACCAAATCACTTAGAGAAACATAAAATTACAAAAATAAAAATAGAAAGTGATATGATTATGATGATTCCGAGATATGCTTGTTCAATGATTATCATGTTATTTCTAACACCTGAGTGCATTCGGATATGAATAGACCATTTAAATGGGCACACCAATTCCTATAAATAAGAGCTATGTTTCCATCTACCTAGAATGGTTAGTGCCATCCTGAATAATTCACAAGTTTCTAAATTTCGGAGTTTCTTTATTATTGGCATCAATTTTCGGAAACTCTACCCCCAAACCTAAATTTAACATTGTCCTCAATGTTTCAAACCGTGCAACCCTGAATGGTATGCAATAAATATAAATAAGAGAAACAAATGTAAATTAAAGAGAATGGATTGGAACGTCTCACCTGATTGACACAAGAAAAATAGTATTCTCTGTCACACACATCAAACGATAGTAATAACAAAGAAAACTAAAGATAAAAATAAATAAAAAGCCTAAAAGAAAATAAAAATAAGAAACTAAAAATCTACCTACTGGATATGTACAGAAAGAATCCCCATACACTAATAACCTGAAAATTTGGGGATCAACCCAAAATACAATATTTGCAAATGATAGTTTCACAATTATATCATGGCAACACAGACTATCAAAAATAAGGGATTACCCCCAAACCAAGTTTTTACTACACTGGGAAGTGCGTAAAGAACAAAATTAGGGGATAATATTGGGGAAGCACTGATTGGTTCATGCACAGTGTCAGGAATAGGCAAGTCCTCCGGGTATTTGGATGCGAAGTGATCCAACAAAACTTTTGAAGCACATAATTCTAACCCTAAATTAGGTAACTTTTGGAAGTCTAGGGGTTTAGAAACAAATTCTAAGTCGTTAAACTTAATTAAAGTTTCATCGGAATTAACACATACATCATTACCAGGTTTACGTTGCCATTTTCCATAATCCAAAACGGGTACAAAATCTAACAACGTATTAACTTCTTCTAAATACCTATCCTCATCGTAGTAGGCTCCAAAATGGGCCAAGCAAGCCTCTAACGAATCATTAACACTATTGGTGCTAGAATCAATCATGCAAACAGACTCCATATATACAAAATAAAATAAAATAAAAATAAATAATTGCTCCTACCCTTATAATTGGAACGGAAGAGTTCAAAGAACTCAACTAAGTATTTTCCCACTTCGAAAAGCAGTACTAGTACCTCGTATCAACATTCACAATTTAGGGTAATGAGCGTCCAACCTGCCCAAATCGTTCAATATATAACTCACAAGCCAGAAACCCGTAAATATTTTGTAGTAGACGAATTTTGTTGAGCTAGACGACCAGGAGCAACCCAAAATGTACCTGCAATAAAATTCTAAAACACCAAACTAGTAAAAATAAAAACTAAAATCCTATAAATAAAATAAAAATATATACAAAATAAAAGTAAAACCTAAACTACGATTAGAAAATCAAAATACTAATTATAATATTCCACAACCGCTCCCCGGCAGCGGCGCCAAAAATTGATGTGATTTGGGATTACCCAATATAAATAACCGCAATCCTACGGGCGTCTAACTAGTAGACAACGGCAAGTACGGGTCGATCCCACAGAGAGCGGGGAAATACTGCAATCAATATCTCTAATCAACTAACCATAAACAATATTTTTGGATTTTTAGAATTACGAATAAAATAATAAAACAAACTAAATTAATAAAATAATTAAGCAGAGAGAGTCGGTAACCAGGGTTTTCAGTATCCACCACTATTTTTATTTAATTACTGAAGTGAAACATAACTCATGAATACTTGATAGATTAAATCTACATCTTCCAATCACCCTCATATATAAACTGAGATCTAAACCTAATTCTCATTTCCTCTTTTCTTCACTTCTAAAAATTTGCAGCAGCAGCCTCCCACCAAGTCCCACCTTCTTCTTCTTCTTCTCCAATCTCCATGGCTGCTAAGTAAAAGGGCTTTACTGATTTTGGATCGAGGGCTTTACTAATTTCTCAACTCATACATAGGTAAAAACCCAATCTTTTTTATATTGAGGGCTTTACTAATTTTTGTTTCATAAACTCTAATTCTTACAGGTGTTTCATACACAGGTAAAAACCCCAGGGTTTACTTTTATTCTTCTACTACAAGAAGAGTCATCTTCATCTAACAATACTCAATAGTCATCTTCATCAAACAATACTCGGTAAGAATCCTTAAAGCTTCAATTTTTATACTTTACAAAGCTTGGTTTGTTGTATTTGGTTTTGTTTTGAGTGTTTTTGTTTGATTATAAGTTCTCGATATCGTTTATAACATGTTTCATGGTCTTGTTTTTGTTTAAATGACTTAAATTATTAGTTTGCTGTAGGAAATTGATGATTTTTGGTAGGATCGATTATGGGTATGATTGTTACGGGACATGAATATGCTTAGTTATATCGTGTTTTCTTATCATGTAGTATCTGTGGACTTTATGAGTATGATTAGTTATACGTGGTGGTGCAGCTGGTGCTTTTTGTCTTGAAATAAATTTCTACATATGCTTCAATTTTCTATGGAAATAGATTAATGTTTCAACTGATGATAGACACATATTTGTGTCTAATTTGATATCACTTCTCTATTCTTGTTAGTCCTTATTTTTTACTAATATGGCATTTTCATTGTGTTTTTGTAGGTATTTTTGAGAAATAAATAATTGTGAAAAATTAGCTAAAAAATTATTAAAGGCACCCCTAATTTGGATAAGGGCACCCCATTTACTAAAGGAACCCATTCTTTCTCGTTTAAAAATTGAAATGGCGGGAAAATTGTTTTTTAAATAAACGTGAATCTGTGTTTGAGTTTCTGAAAATATTATAGGTGATATTTGGGATTTAAAACAGAGGATATATTGACCATATCAAGAGTGATTGCATAGAATCAAAAGATACGCAAAATCAAGATAAAATAATCAAATCAGATCACGATAGTTATAGAAAATAATACCCGAGTATACCTCCTGTTAATGAAAAATCTTTGAATATTTCTTGGTCTGTGGTGTATAAATATGTTGGGGTTAATCTAGAACAAGGGCAGAGAGCATGGGGGAGAGCTCAGGAGGTAGTTAGAGATCGAAAGAAAAATCCAGGAAAATATTTTTTCTGTTGATGTAAAGAAGAAAACGAAAAACAAAGGCTCCAGAAAACTGTCGCTGAAATTGTCGCTGAACCCGTTGTTTATACTTTTGAATTTCTGAAGCGTCCCTGATCCGTTCTTTATTTTTGTATTCTTCAGTAACGCAGAGAACAGTCTATGTAACGGTTATAAGCGTATCTGTTCTCATGTGTTACCTCTATTTCATTATTGTAAACACTTTTTGAGCTACGAAATATATTTTTGATGGTTTTTCCAATACAATGAGGAGCTAAACCCCATCTCTGAGGCAACAGAGGAAGCTAATTTTCCAAAGATTATGTTATTTAATTAATTTATGCAATTCATTTATGATTAATTGTCTTGGTTAAAAATTGATTTAATGATTTTTGTTAAGCAATTGTGATTTTGTTAGACGGTACATGCTTTGGCCTAGGTTTTAGATGTTCCATGCTTTTGTTATACAATTGTTATTTTGAAAATTTACTTGTTGCTATATTTTAAAATCGAATTAAATGTTAGAATTGCATAATTATAATTACTGAATTTAATCACTTTAAAAAATGGAAAATAGTGGAATCCTAGCCTCAGTCCTCTCTCAATTTTATTATCAATTTTATTTGAGTTTTGCTATTTTTAGTCTTAGAAATTAGGTTTAAAAACAAAATCTTCACAAGTCTTGAACAAACTTTAGTTACCACTATTACAAAACCATCAATTTTTGGCGCCGCCGACGCGGACTTATTTTTAGAAGTGTTTTTAGATTTATTTTTAGGTTTAGTTTAATTTAGGATGTATTTTTATTTTTTTGTTCTTTTTTACGCGTTTGGTATTTTCTATTCTTTTCAGATTTGAAGCGAAACTAAAAAGAAAAGGAGAAAGTGCTATAAAAAGGAAGTAGAGCCAAAGAAGGAAAGAAAAGAGGATTCCAAAAGGAGTGAAGAAGATTTTATTTTTTATTTTAAGAATTATTATTTTATTTTATTTTTTTAGTTTTTAGTTTTTATTTTTAGAAACTGTATTAGGGTTTGGCTATTATTTTTGTAATTATTTTATGAATTTTTCTGTTTTTCTTATTTTTGGACTATGGACTTTGGAATTTGAACATTATTATTAATTTTTAAACCCTATGGAAGGGTATTTAAATATAAACTGCAACAGCGAAGGACGACAATTATGATATTGTCTCGGCCCCTCGGGTTCGTACACTGATACAGGAGTTGGTGGCCCGAGTCGACTTCAACGGTTCATCGCCCGTCTGGTACGGGGGGTAAGACTCCATCAACCCACGAATCCCTGCAAGTGGGTTTACTGTATTCCTTCGTATGCATATATGTTGAGGAACTGAATACATATTTACTTTCTAGTAAAGGGCAAGGACTGGCCATATAAGATAAGGACTCGGATTTCATCATCGTTTCCTTCTTGCCCGCCTTAGGAACACGTTACCTAACGCAAAACTAAGCCTAAAATTTGACTAGAAAGAGACCTGTAGGGTAACGAGCTTATTAGAAAATCATTCAAAAGGACCGTATTGGTTACTTTATTAGCCTAACTCAAGGTTCAAGAAGATTATTTTAAGTTGATTAGAGCCGCCTTGTAACCCAGGGAAAAGTGCCAAAGAGACAGGGTTATCAAATCTCCTTAGAACTTATCTTGTTTCCCTTCGACTTAACCTAATTCGGATCGTTCTAAGAGGTTTGCTAAAACTGTAACTAGTTTCCTTTCGAAAGAATAGAAGCTTGTCTAGAAACAATCTAAGTGGAGCCATCATGCTTTTTGTTTGCTAGATTCAATAGGTTTGATTTGGTTGAGTCGGCCTTGCTTGTGTATGTTTAGAACCCCTTCTGGTAGGATTTATTTATAGAGTTTATTTTTGTATATATATTAGGAAGTTTTTGTTAGAAAATTTAGAACTGGTATTATGAGGACCAATACAATGAATATCCGACTGAATTTCAAAATAGACATTATCCATACTATCAACATAGTGTGGATAGTACTTGGGACCACTACCAACCTTCTGAAGGTTATGGTTCATATCAAGGTGATCCCAATTACTCTTCATACATACACTCGTCTTATGAACATGAAAATGAGCAAAATTCGAGTTCTTTGTCTTGGAGGGATGCCCTAAAGCAGTTGCAATTTCGTACTCATCATGAACCTATTATGCCTCTAGAAGAATCACTCAAGAAGATATCTGAGATAACAAATAGGTTTGAATTAAGTGTGGGAGGAACAATTAGTAGTCAAACTCTTTCTCTAGACGAATCCCTCAAACAGTTGACTGAGAATATAAATAGATTTGCATTAAGTGTAAATGAAAGTCTTGCAAAGAATGATATTGCTCAAACTCGTCTACTATGGACACGTAGGGGTTTAAAGGCTTGTTGCACACGCTAAGTGAAATCCCGATGCCTGCGAAAGTGAGTTAGGATTTATTTTTATGGATTTGCTCGAGGACTAGCAAATAATAAGTTTGGGGGTACTTGATAGACACATATTTGTGTCTAATTTGATCTCACTTCTTTATTCTTGTTAGTCCTTATTTTGTACTAATATTGCATTTTCATTGTGTTTATAGGTATTTTAGAGAAATAAATAATTGTAAAAATTTGGATGAAAAAGTGTTAAAGGCACCCCTTATTTGGATAAGGGCACCCCATTTACTAAAGGCACCCATTCTTTCTCGTTTGAAAATTGAAATGGCGGGAAAATTGTTTTTCAAATAAACGTGAATCTGTGTTTGAGTTTCTGAAGATATTATACGTGATTTTTGGGCTTTAAAACAGAGTATATATTGACCATATCAAGAGTGATTGCATAGAATCAAAAGATACGCAAAATCAAGACAAAATAATCAAATCAGATCACGATAGTTATGAGAAAATAATACCCGAGTATACCTCCTGTTAATGAAAAATCTTTGAATATTTCTTGGTCTGTGGTGTATAAATATGTTGGGGTTAAGCTAGAACAAGGGCAGAGAGCATGGGGGAGAGCTCAGGAGGTAGCCAGAGATCGAAAGAAAAATCCAGGAAAATATTTTTTCTGCTGTTGTAAAGAAGAAAACGAAAAACAAAGAAAACGAAAAACAAAGGCTCCAGAAAACTGTCACTGGAATTGTCGATGAACCTGTTGTTTATACTTTTGAATTTCTGAAGCGTCCCTGATCCGTTCTTTATTTTTGTCTTCTTCATTAACGCAGAGAACAGTCTCTGTAACGCTTATAAGCATATATGTTCTCCCGTGTTACCTCTATTTCATTATTGTAAACACTTTTTAAGCTATGAAATATATTTTTGAGGGTTTTTCCAATACAATGAGGAGCTAAACCCCATCTCTGAGGCAACGGATGAAGCTAATTTTCAAAGATTATGTTATTTAATTAATTTATGAAATTCATTTATGATTAATTGCCTTGGTTAAAAATTGATTTAATGATTTTTGTTAAGCAATTGTGATTTCGTTAGATGTTACATGTTTTGGCTTAGGTTTTAGATGTTTCATGCTTTTGTTATACAATTGTTATTTTGAAAATTCACTTGTTGCTATATTTTAGAATCAAATTAAATGTTAGAATTGCATAATTATAATTACTGAATTTAATCACTTTAAAAATTGGAAAATAGTGGAATCCTAGCCTCAGTCCTCTCTCAATTTTATTATCAATTTTATTTGAGTTTTGCTATTTTTAGTCTTAGAAATTAGGTTTAAAAACAAATCTTCACAAGTCTTGAACGAACTTTATTTACCACTATTACAAGAGCATCAACTGAAAACAATTTTATTTGCAATTTGCACATAGAAAGACTTCAGAGATGGTGCAAAAAAAAAGTCAATATCACTTGTGAAATTTGCAATCAGGTTGGTTCTAACTTGTATATGTAGTTCTTGTAACTATTTGCACTATGAGAAACTGGTTTGTGGTTTTCACATTTGTATGCGCTTCTAAGCTGGTTCTGCATCCTTTGGATGGGGAATAATTAGTTGCAATATTAGCATATTGATTAGTTGTTTTTGGATTGTAGGAATAATTCTGAAAATGGCTCGATTGGTAAAAGATGGGTCAGGCAGATGACAGAACTTTGATTCTGATATCATTACAGTACCTCCTTCGAAGACTTTAATAATGCCTGTTACAGAGATGAAAGATCTAGATTCTCAATCAACAGCAGTAACAATAAGTACTTGTACCAGCAGCAACACCATTTGATGGCATGATTCTCCTACCTGTACTTACTGCACACATAGGAACTAACCCATGTTGAGTATTCACTATCCCACCACCACCATCAGAACAAGGAATTGCACACATTGAATTCCCAACACCACCAATTGGAGCTAACCCAGATGAAATTGAAACATTCCCACCATTTGAAGAAATGGATTCAAAAAATGTCTCACTAATTACTACTAATAGATAAGATTTGCAGGATCAGGTTTTAGCATTTGTTGTATGACTCAACAGTTACATGTTGTATGACTGTAGGTTCTTAACTGCATTGTTTGTCATGTAGGTAGTGTAGGTCATGTATCTTGATGCTACATAACAGGCCTCAGAATGCATTTGGGAAGTATGCAACTTCAATAGTGTTGGATCTCCTGAAATTGGTTAACAGGCCTCATAGTGTAGTATGCATTTGAGGAGTATGCTACATAACATGCCTCATAACTGGTTGTCTTAGTTTGTCTAGGATCTTCTGGAATCGGTTTCCCTAATAGTGTTAGTGACTATAGTGTATATTGAAGAGTATGACTATGATTGTTTACCTGAATTTAAAAGAAAAATGGTCTACAGAGTACAGAGAAAATCTATCATGTTGTTCTTAGTGTAGCATATCTTAGAGCTCCTTTGAATCTGAATTCAGACAATTATGCTTAGTTCATATGCACTTCAACATGCATTTACCTATGCATAGGTTCAAGTGTTGGTTAGTGCTTGTGAACTTGTAGTTATCTCCATCGAGTGTTCCCAGGGAAATTTATTGTATTCTGGACTGTCCACTAAAAAACTTGTTATTTACTGTTGGAAATAATCCATTTATTGTGCTCTGGACTGTTGGCTAAATACTTGCAAACTACAGGGTACATTTCTTCCGCGCAATCCACAATGGAGATCACTTGTATACACAGGGGGGATAAAGTGTCACAATGAAGCCATGTACACCTTCAGACTGAACATGCTTAATGTCAGCCAACGTAATATTTAGTTGAACGTTATGTAATCATTAATTGCCTGCTTTGTATTTCATCTGAATATGTGAACAGATCACAACCTAGCTGAACTTGATAGTTGATACAGTCACCAATTGTCTGCTTTGTATTTCATCAATTGCCTGCTTTCTATTTCATCTGAATATGTGAACAGATCACAACCTAGCTGAACTTGATACAGTCAGTTTGTATTTCAGCGCTTTCTATTTCATCTGAATATGTGAACAGATCACAACCTATTTTTGTCACCTATCTGAATATGTGAGCAGATCACTTTTCACCAATTGTATTTCAGCCTTTTTCAGCTTAATGGTTATTTTTTTATAGATTTGTATAGTCAGTTTCATGAAACTGACAGAAATAGTCGTTTAACCGAAACCGGATGGAAAAACCGAAACCGGATAGAACTGATTAAAAAACGAACCGACGGTTACTGGTTCAGTTTTGGTAAGTATTTTGATAAACCGGATTTACCGGTTTCGGTTTTGGTTTGGCCAAAAACCGAACCGAAACCGGCCATGTACAACCCTAGTCTTATATGAGATTTTTACATTTAATTAATAAATAAGGTAATTAATAGATGAGGTTTTGGGTAGGCCAGTTGTTCCGATTACATTGAAAAAAGATTAAGTTGATTGTTTTTTTAAACCAAATTTAATATTAGGTTGAAACAACGTAATTTGTAGTAAAAAACTAAGGTGGCCATACTTAGCTTACAAAAACTCCTCCCATATTATTATTTTTAAATAAAAACCATTTAAAATTTAAATGATAAAAAAACCCCATTTTCTCTAATAATGTGTAGTTTTAGTTTTTAGTTAATTTTAAAATACCCAAGCCGTCCTTCCTTATATAATCTATGCGTTTCAAAAGGAAATATTGGCGGAAATCAAAACTTTAGTGAAAGAAAATCAAATCTCTAAATATAATCCAATCATATTCAGGAAGAAAATATTTCTCTCTCAAAATCTTCCTTTCTTCTTAGATTCTAGGGTTTCAATTCAAAGAGATCTTCTCCAAATAAATCGATTGAACTAAGTCTCAGCTTCAAATCTTGTTTTCGTTTCAGTTTAATTGAAGAAGAGAAGACAAGTTACAAGTAGTCGAATCATTCATCAGGTCATTTTGATTTTTATTTTACTTGATTTTGATTTTCTTATTGTGATTATGATTTTGATTGTATTTTAATTTTCAAGTTGATATTCATATGAAACTTTTCAGTTTGTTCTTCGAATCATTCATCAGTGAGATTAGATATTGGTTTGAAGAATCCAACTGAAGTTACAGTTTATCCTTCCAATTTGATCATATTCTCATTCGGCTCAAGCTATTGTATTAGTTGAATCATTTATCGGAGACTGAAATTCAACTTTCTGGTAATCATTTTGTTTTTTTTTTTTGCTTGAATTTTCGAGTTTATGTTGATTATGAAACTCAGATCCATTTGTTTTTACAATTTTTTTGGTTATGTTGTTGATGTTCTTATTCAAATCTATTGGAATGAAAATTGTTATGATATTGATGTTCTTATTCAAATTTTGTTGTTGTTGTTGTTGTTGATATTCACATCTAGGGAAACTTTTTTTGGTTTCATACTTTGTCATGTAGATTATGGAATCTGTTCTCGCGGTTATATCTCACAAAGAGGATACATTATCATTTCGTATTGGTCTACAAGCATATGTTTTTCATTTGGAGGGTAGTATATGTCCAAGTTGGTGTCAATTCTCTATTCTTTCTATAGAAATTTTCCACATAGTTGGTGATCAGTAAAAGGTTATCAATTGTGATTTTGATCTCCAATCGGCTGCTATATTTACTTTGTTTAATAAGCTTCCATCTCTTGAGTTACATGTAAGGCATAGAGATGAGTCTTCTAGTTCTAGTTCAGGAAGTTCAGTATATATACCTTTTGAGCAGCCACGAAGTTCAGGAATCATACCATTTGAGCAGCCATGAAGTTTAGGAATCATACCTTTCGAGCATGCATGACTTACAAATTTAGTTGATTATGATGTCCGTAATAAAGTTAAAGAACCGTTGAAGTTTGCGCTTTGGTTAGCCATTTTTAGGGTGTCAATCAGGTGTTTGTGGAGGTGTTCAAGTTCATTCTGATTTGTTGAAATATCATGCAACATCTGGGTATTCATTCAAGACGACAAGGAATGAGAAGTTGAGGATTGGTGCATGTTGTGCTAATAAGGAAGAAGAGAAATGTGAATGGCATATATATGTTATTTCTATTGATGGTGTTGAAGGTAGTCCTTTTATTTTCAAGGAGTTAACTAAGAAGCATACTTGTTGTGGTGGAGTTGTAAACAGACCACATGTGTCGAAGAAACTAATTAGTAGCTTGATTCTCGAAGAGATTAAACAGAATCCAAAGAAGAAAATAAAGGATATTATGAATCAGTTTACAAGAGAGTATGGATTTGACATTAGTCGTTATTATGCATATGAAGGGAAGAGGCATGCATTGAATATTGCATGGGGAGAGAACGAGAAATCATTTATGTACTTGAAATGGTATACCAACAAATAGATTGAAACCAATCCCGGATCTCATGTTGTTTTGGAAGTTGAAAATGGGACTCAAAAATTTCAGAGATTGTTTATCTCTTTCGGAGCATGCATTCATGGATTCAATTACTGTCGTCCTTTATTATTCCTTGATGTAGCCCATTTGAAGAGAAAATACCTTGGTCATATCATGGCAGCAACAGGTCTAACTTGGAATGACGGTAAGTTTCTTAAACATTCTATTTGTTTCTATTGGTTTCATCATTTTTATATGTTGAGACATTTTTTCCTATTTTGTTTCATAAATCTATCCTTTAGCTTATGATGTGGTTTCATCGGAGAATGACGCGAATTGGAAATGGTTTTTGTAGAATTTGAATAGAATCCTTTCTCCTCTGCGCAAAAAGCTTACTTTTGTGAGTGATCGAGGTAGTGGTTTGGTGAATCAAATTCTTGTTGTATTCCCTGATGTTGTTCATGGTTGGTGTTATTGGAATATGAAGAACAATATCAATACATACTTGCCGAAGGCCAATAAGGTTTATAACAATTATGTGCTGGGATTGTTTGAAAAATGTGTGTATGCTAATACACATACAGAATTTTCAGAGAACTGGGAGAAGTTGTTACAGGTCAAAAAATCAGAAGTTACAAGATTACCTGAGTAAAGCACCGGTTGATAAATGGGCAAGTGTTTATTTCCCGGGTCGTCGTTATGGTAGGTTGTGTTCGAATATCGCTGGGAGTTTCAATAGTTGGATCCTTGTAGGGAGAGAGAAGCCTATAGACATCATGGTTGATGAGATCAGAGTGAAGCTTATGAATCAAATGTGTGTACGTCGCGAGGAATGTGCAACCTTATTAAAGTGGCGAGAAACTTTACGTCCAGAATTTGAAATTGAGCTCTACAACAACAAGATGCACGGCCGTGAATATAGTGTCACCAAGTCGTCGCAATATGTGTTTGAAGTTCATTCGACATTAACACAAAAGGTTGATTTGCAAAGAAGAATATGTTCTTGCAACCGTTGGCGCATCAACGGTTTCCTTGTGCCCACGCTATTCGTTGTATCATGATAAATGAAGAAGATCCGTATAAGTATGTTGAATTCTACTTTAAAGTAAAGTTCTACCGTGAATCCTATGCAAGAGAAATTATTCTTGTCCCCACAGTTGAAAAAGCATGTGATTGTGTCTCCAAAATCTGTTGTTCTTGGTCCTGATGCTCTATCACAATCAGGTCGTCCAAGGAAGAAGAAGAGAATTCCTAATACAGGTTCAGTTCCCAATAAGAAGATGAGAACTTGTGGTAGCTTCCATGTTTTGACTACCCATAACCGAAGGACATGCTCTGCGCATCATATTTGAAGTCATTTCGACTACAATTCATCGAAATTCATTTTCAGTTTTCGTTTTGGACTACTATATGTTTTAATCTACATTTTCTGATTTATTCTTTTTTCTATATTTTTTACAGTTAAACATGTTAATTTGATGGAGGTGTTTCATGTTTGTTTATTTTTAGATTAAGTTTTTCAGAGTTGCATGTTTTTATAATTTGTTGCAACCAAAAATAGTTTTCATAGTTTGTCACATGCTTCAGTATTTTTTTCATCTCTAATATGATGAAACTGTTTTTGGTTCCATCATTTTTTTTCATCTGGAATAAGATTAAACCAAAAAAATGATGGAACTTTTTCTGGTTCCATCATTTTTTTTCATTTGGAATAAGATGAAACCAAAAAAATGATTGAATATTTTTTGGTTCCATCATTTTTGTTTACATTTGTGATATGTTTGTTCAATGCTTAAGGTTTTAGCTTTTCTACATATGTTGAAACACTTTTTGGTTTCGAATTTTTTGTTTTATCAACTGAGATCTTTATAAACATACAAACTGAGATGTTTTTATAAAAGTTCCAAGTATTTTAAACAAAAACTAAAATCATTACACAAGTACTTTAAACTAAAACTAAAACTGTAATTTTTTTAATTGAAAACTAAAACTGTCAACTTTAAGTTGCAACTTTGGCCTCATAGTATGCACTTTTGTCAAGGAGGATCTTGAAGGCCAGCTTTGGCCTCATATTCTGCACCTTTTGTTTTATATTTGCTTCAGACGAAAAATTTCCTTTCAAGAGGCTCTTCATGTAAAAGCAAACATGAAGCCCACAATCATTCCTGAAATTAACAAAACAAGATCTTTAAATTGAACAAAACAAAAAAGGAGTGAAATGAAGATAGTGAAGAGAAGATCTCTAAACTATAAGTTCTTTTAAAGCACTTACACATCTTGCTGACAACACAAAGGGGTGTTCAAAACGAATTCTTTTGATTGACTTGTCGGGTCTAGTGAGAGCTTTGCAACATGTTGTTTGAATGCTGACACCATTCTTTCTTTCATGCTTTCAGCACTTTTGCTTCATTCATATTCTTTCTTTCTCAAGTATCATTATCAAAACCTAGC
This sequence comes from Papaver californicum, assembly GCA_023531435.1. Lineage (NCBI taxonomy): Eukaryota > Viridiplantae > Streptophyta > Magnoliopsida > Ranunculales > Papaveraceae > Papaver > Papaver californicum. Next base: position 18,420,711 of record JAJJMC010015859.1, read on the forward strand.
AATGTCCAGTGGTACAACTTTTCACTAAGTTTTGTGAGCAATTGAACGAATATAAATTCTGGATTGTAATCCATGTTGTCGATGAAAGCTTCAATTGCAGAGCGACAATTTTGCCCGATTGAGTGTAATATCTGAAATTCAGTAAAAAAATCAAAAATCAAATTCTAATTTGGTTTCATAAAAACACTTGTATAAGAGAATTTAGAGGAAACTTACATAGACATATGTGCTTAGAAAAACTGCTCTTTTGTACTTAAGAGTACCATCTGATTTTAATTTTTTCTTTGATATTTTCTTTTGCAATTTCAGCATGTAGAATTCAATCATATCTCTGGCGACGTCACCCTTTCTTATCAAGTTATTCATATTCCTTATCGTTATGTTGTTAAGTTGTTGAAAAACAAATTAATGATTAAAGAAGAAGAAAAGAAACTGAAAGAAATGTATTCTCATTTTTGTTTCAACACTGAAATTATGAAACCAAAAAACTGAAAAGTATGAATGCCACTTACCTTTCATTATGCATTTTAAAATATCTGCACACGAGCGATTTCTGATTTGAATAGCTTTGGGGATACCTTCCAAGCTACCTTTGATGCCCGAATGGAAGC
>JAJJMC010015859.1:18421721-18472977 GCA_023531435.1 Papaver californicum
GGGGAGTAAAAATAAAAAGGATGCTGATTCGGGCCGGGCATACTTTAGTTGTCAACTGCTTTCAACTTCACATTATTTTTTTCCGTTTGTTTCTTCTCCGACTTTTTAGAGTGCTTTCTGCTAATACAATGACTCTTGTTTTTTTTTCTTCTTAACTTCCCCAGGTGTATAATCATGCATCTTAACAGGTGCTTGCATATTCCTTTTGTTTTTCCTCATTCTTGATATTATGTTACTCACCTTTTGTTCGGGACTGACGTCTTCATGCTCACTATCTTCTTTGTCACTGTCACTTTGCGTCAATTCCAAACTGAAATGAGGCATATCATCTTCTAAATTAATTAAATCTTTTGCCACGTGTATAACTGAGTAGTAGCACATGCCTTTACTTTCTGGCTTTGATGTCGAACCCTTCTTTGCATATTCATCTTTCATTTGCTGAAGAACACTTTCATCAATTGAACCCTGAGTTGACACTTCAATCTCGATCTCTGGCTTTGACGAAGAACTTTTCTTGGCTTCCAATTCTACCTGCTCATCCACCTTGATATCTTTTATTGTGTTTGGAGTCGATTCAGAAACTTCCTCTATTACACTCTTCAATTCAGTCTTCGACAAAGAAGATTCAACTTGTTCATCCACCTTGATATCTTCAGTTGTGTTTGGAGTTATCTCCAAAACTTCTTCTATTACATTATTTGTCGCTTGCTTCACTTTGTTGATTTCAGATTCAACTTGCTCAGCCACCTTCAATTCTTCAATTGTGTTCGGAGTTAACTCTGAAACCTCTTCAATCAGCCGTTGAACTTTGCCTTCAGATGATGAAACATTTTCTGGTTTCATCACTTGTTGCTCATGAACTTTGCCTTCAGATGATGAAACCTTTTCTGGTTCCAACAAACAAACTTCAAAATCTTTAATCAAACCTTGAATCTGAACTTCATGTGCTGAAACCTTTTCTGGTTCCATTGCATCATCTTGTTGTGTTTCGTTAGGCAGATTCATTACCTGCAAGATTTATTGAGTTCAAAAAAATCAGATTCATTCACAACAAACAAATCAAAGTAAATTATCACCTAAGGATTATCTTCGAAAATAATATTGTCAGACTTTTTCTTTTGTTTACCATCTTCAACCAATAAATATTTTTCTGGTTCAATCACAACATTGCCAGCATCTTGTTGTGTTTCTTCTTGTCGTAAAACCCTTTCTTTTTCTATCATGTCATCCACAATCATTATAGCTTTGCTTATCATATCCTGCAATATTAACATATCTAACTTAATATAATTCTCAAATGAAACTTTTCTGGTTTCATTAAAAAAGAAATTCATACTAATCTATTCAAATGGAACTATCATTAACCCAACACACAGAAATAAACAAGATCATATTTAACACTTCTAATATTTAACATATCACCTCCACATGTTCTTCAAGGTTCAAAACCGTTTCAGGTATCGTTTCTTCACGGTTCCAAGCCGTTTTTGTTTTATCTCTTTTACGTTTATGTCTCACGTAAGTCTCCTTCACTAGTTGTAACCTATCCTCAGCATCATATTTGGCCATTATTGATTGATCTTCTTCAGGAATCCCATTGTTACCAACGGTTGTAAGTTTTTCAATCAAAATTCTCGCCCAATTATATATAGTCTTGTAAGGGTTATCTTCATTTCCAGTTCCAACATTCTCTTCATTTTGTTCAGGCTCTTCATTTCTAGCACCAACATTCTCTTCACTTGCAGTACGCTCGTCATTGCCATCACCAACCTGCAGTTCACATGCAATACGCTCGTCATTTCCATTACCAACCTGTAGTTCACGATCAATATACTCTTCAACAGGAATATCTTCTTCCTCTATGCGCTGGACCAAGCGTATTTCTGGACCAAGCGTATTTCTTGTTCATTATACGGTGATCCACATTCATCTGCAGAACACAAGAAAAATGATGGAACTTTTTTTGATTTCATCATTTTTTTTCATCAGGAATAAGGTGGAATTAAATAAAGGATAGAACCTTTTTTGGTTCCATCATTTTTTTCATCTGGAATAAGGTGGAACCAAATAAATGATTAAAAAATTGTAAGTCTCAGACATTAAAAAGTATAATCAAACAAGATTATCGTTTCTTTTACCTTTGCGAAAATTTCTGGTTTTTTGCTAAGATCATCGAAATTATTCACCACTGCCTTGCATGTTCCATCTAGGTTCCATGTAGCGAACTTTGCGTACATGTCGTTCCCATCCTGTCTTAAGGTGATGTTTGACATCTCGGCAAACCAATACTAAAAAAAAAAATACACAACATTCAAATTAGTAATCAAACTCGGGAAAAATAAAAAACAAACAACTTATGAATCAAAAGAAACAAAAATTAACTTATCAGTGAGTAAATTACGCAACCAGATACATCATCAACTTGTTTGGCTTATATTATAGACTCAATTAGATACTCATGGAAAACATTTGTCCAACACACCTTATTCATCTCAAATACTTGGTATAAGTATTTTGAAGTCAGATTCTGCCCACCTTTGTTTGGGAAAAATATTGGTACCAAGAGATAAATGACGAATAACTTGACGAAGTCTTCAGTTTTGGTTTCATCCGCCGCAGTTTCCATCATAGCTTTCAGAATATCAATTTTCATCATCTTCTTATCTTCCTTAAAGTACTCAACCGCAAACATCTTTAACTTTTTCTTCAGCTCGTCATCTTTGGCTATATCTACATCCTTCATCATTTGTGTACCAAAAATCACAGTGAATTGTTCCAGTGTGGTCTGCAACATCATGTTCTTTTCTCTCATTAACTAAAAAACAGTTTGCTTTCACACACTTCACACTCTTATAATATGAACCTAAGATCATATGAATTACTTTCGTCCTTTTCTTCAATTTTTCTTCTTGTAGTGTACCTTCGTAGAACGGTTTGAAGAAACGCCAAAAGGGACAAGCAACAAGGGCCTTCATGTGTTGTTAATTTTTTTGTATCAAAGCTTTTATGGTAGGTGCCTCCGTACACAAATGATGCAACGAGCACCTATACGGTTCTATTTTTTTCCCTGATGTTAAACCAGAAGTAAACCATAAGCACCAACAGAGATGGTTTCAACCATACAATGAAAATGATGAAACCAGTTTTGGTTCTATCAAAATAGCCATTAAGTAAAAAAACACCAACATAGTTGGTTTCAACCATACAGTAAAAATGATGTAACCAATTTCGGTTCCATCAAAATAGCCATTAAATAAGAAAAACACCAACAAAGTTGGTTTCAACCATACAGTGAAAATTATTTAACCAATTTCGGTTCCATCAAAATAGCCATTAAGTAAAAAAACACCAACAGAGTTGGTTTCAACCATACAGTGAAAATGATGTAACCAAAACTGAACATAATTGAATCGTGAATAAATAAGGTGAAAACAAATGTAATTGAAACCTAATTATGAAACCAGTGATTTCAAAGCAGATGAAACCTAAACCTATTTTATGATACAAACAGATGATAAGATATAAAACCTAATTATGTAAATTCATTGATGAAACCAAAATTACGAAACCAAAAATCATTGATGCATGTTGATTTTCAACCATAAATAATCACTGAAGAACAATGAAACTTCGATTTACCTTTTGTAGAATCTTGTTTCTTCACCGTTTTCTTAAGTTTTTTGTCGATCTTTTCATCTTTCTTTTTCTCTTGTTTCTTCACCATTTTTGATTTTGTTCAGTGATTTTGTTTCAGTTTTAGGTTAGGTTCAAATTGTTACATAATAGAATAGACAGTGAATAGAATAAACAGATCTTAGTTAATAGTAGGAGGAGGAGGTGGGAAAGGGAGTAAATCTACTGATGATGATGATGATGAACAACAACGTCTGAATAGAAATTCTGATTCTGATTCTGAAGATACTGGTAGTGATGCAGATGATGATGACGAGGATGATAATGATGACGATGAGGATGATATGGATGAAGATGAAGATGATATTGATTCAGGAGCTGGTTCTGATGATTTTGATTTATCGGAATTGGGTGAAATTGGGGAAGTGGTTGAAGGGGGGAAAATGTCATTACAAATTGAATGAGAAGAAATAAATGAGTGTTGTAGGAAAGGTAGTTTAGACAGTTGATTTCAAATGGGGCTTTTGTGAACATTTTGTTTTGTTGGGTTTTTTATTGTTGGATAGTGACATGTTTGGGTTTATAACCCACGGATTGCTGAAACAATGTAAGACAATTTTTAAAGGTCATGAATCTGGTCCTGTTGTAACGTGTTTTAACAATTGCGAGAATGTTTAAACCAATTAATGTGATTTTTTTAGCCTAAAGTCGTTTTTTTTTTTTCAAAATATTGACCGTTGTAATGTAGCCTAACTTCTGATTTTATTTGTAAATCAATCTTCAAAATTGAGCATCATTGGATTAAACATAAAGACTTTTACAATAACATTGAAATCTCGTGAAGAGATATGCAGTTCCTAGTTCTTCATGTTATGTTGTTCGGTAACTTCAAAACTTGAAATTTTTCTTAAAAACTTGGTGCAAGAATATTTTTGATGACTTGAGAAGAACGAAAAGCAGTTTGAACACTTTAAACATCAAGAGACTTAATCTTCGGGAAGAAGTGAGGACTTTTTCTGTTCCTGAATTGTTGGAAAGAACTAACGAGGAAGTGAAGTTAAATAATGTTAAAGTTGCAAGAACTATAATGGATTTTCACAAAGACTTCAAAGTCCAAGGTATATATTGTGGATGGAAATAAAAATATTGGATACTTTCACAGGATATTAAATGCCAAAATCAGAAGAATTTGCATTACAAAACTTGAAGTCGATGGTGTTAATGTTTTTAATCAAGACATTATTAAGGCTGAGTTAAAAAATTATTACACTAAATTGTTTACTTATACTCACAATGTCAGAACAAGTTTTTAGAATATGAATTTGCAGCAAGTTCGTGAACAACAAAAGGTGTGTAAGAATAGACCTTTCGAGGAAGAGAAGGTGCATAAGGTTATAATAATTTGATTCAAATAAGGCACCAGGTCCATATGGATTCACAATAGAGTTTTTAAACTTTGTTAGAATATTTTAAAGGAAGAATTAATATTTTCTCTGAATGAGTTCTATGTTAAAGGTTCTGTAGACTGGAGGCTAGATGTTTCCTTTATCCAGCTTATCCTAAAGAAAAAAGACTCTGCCATAATAAAAGAATTTAAAAAAATTATCTTGATCGGTGCTTTTATAAAATTGTTTACAAGATTTTGGCAGATGGAATGGAGGTTGTTAGAGCATTGCTCGGTTGAACCTACAAGTGTTGGTATGTCAAGCTTGTTGTTAATGATAGATGAACAAAACTATTTCTTGATTTATTGTTTAATAAGGTACGTCTCAGACCAAGATTAAATTTAGGTAGTTGAGTATCAGAAATCACTGAAACCCTTGAAGATTGAAGACCGAAGAACACAAAGACATGAACAAGAATTTCATCAACAAAGGTATGTGAAAACTGACTATATATCCTATATGCTCATTATTTATATCATTCTATCTTTTTAGACAATGTCGTATGACTTTAGTATATGATGAGTTACAAAGATGAAGTTTCGGGTCCAAGCTTGTATTTGACTAATCTCGAAACACGAACTCAAGCATTGGATGTTCAAGGATTTATCGCATTTGAGGTTGAGAAGAATTCTTATTGTTCAGCAAACTATATTTCCAAAAGAAAGTCCTAAAAACATTAAGTTGCAATAGAGTTGGCGGACTGAAAATGGTTGTTCGTTAACTATGCACAAAACTTGATGATACTGAACTCCAAAGTGCATAGGAGTTCGCGAACTGTTTTTTACAGTTCATGTGCAATTTTCACCATGTTCTTGGAATTCGTAAATTTATTGATCTCGTGAACTATGCATGTAATACTCAGTACTTATATTTACCTTGTTGGGTCAGATTTTACCCGACTTAATTAACCTTGTTGTGTAGTTTGTAGATTCCTTCACCTAGTTAATAATAAATGGTCATTGGGTAAAAATAGTTATCCTAATTAAATTTAAAGAGATAAATAATTATTATGACAACATTAAATAAATAATAGAATAAATATTTTAATTAATAGAAAATGAAAAATAAATAAAATAATTAATAATAATAATAATAATAAATATACCGGTGATGATGATGATTAGAATGGAATATTACATCCCATTGTTTTAGTTCATGTGATATTTGGATAGATATTCAATATTACATGATCTTTAGGTTTTTCTTAATTAATTTTAATTTTTTGCTGATTCTAATGGTGTTTTTTTCTTTCTGGTTCTCTGTATAAAGATTGGGTAGATTTTCATATTTTGGTTTTTAATGATGCTTTCCATACCATTTTTTTATCTGCAAATTCAGTCAATAAAGGCTATGGACATCTACATACCAGATGCATATATGGGGCCTCCATATTTATACATTGAGGATGTGGCGCTTGCTTCGAAAGGAAAATCTTTACACGACATTGAACCGGAATTCGTGGATTCTAAGTTCTTCAGTGCAGCTGCAAGAAAGAGAGGGTATATTCATAACCTCCCAGTCCCAACTAACAACAGATCCTGATTGCTTCTGATTCCTCCACTAACGATTGAAAGAGCTCTCCCACATACAACTAAATGGTGACCTTCGTGGGATTCAAGAACTCAGCTTGGTTGTTTACTAATCTGTATTGGAAGTACACAACTGGCTACGATGAGCGGAGAGATTAGAAAATCCCTAAAAAATAGTGGAGGAGACCCAGCTGCAGAGATTAGAAAATTTGTTGTTCTTCAGTGTGAAAAATGGAATATGGTTTGGATTGGGAAAAACCGTGTTACACCACTTGAACCCGAAGAGATGGAAGTACTGTTAGGATATCTAGAATTCCATACCAGAGTTGGAGGAGTTAATCAAACTGACAGATATAAAGCCTTGCGTAATTCGTTCCAGGTTAGCAATCATCTAACTCTGGTAATATTTGCTCAATGTTTTTATTTTTCTTTTTTTTCCCTTGGCAAACAAAACAGTAAATTAGATAGTAATCGAGTTCTGTTTTCTGGATATGTCTCTAATAGTGTCCATATACACCAATGACTGATTCGCTGATCTTAGTACCTTATTTGTTTATGATCACATCCCTCGACTTATCTTCCATGTGTCTCATGTGTGATATTATATTGCTGACTACATTTTGATCCCTCGTTACTAGTTTCAAGGCAGCTTGTACAAATTTGAAATGATCAAAATTTCGATTCTTGTAAAAGAATGATAAATCAATGCAGGTCTAATCCTAATTTTAATCTTTACTCAATTTCTTGGTCGGTCCCCCCACGGCACGCAGTCATCTATATATTTATATATGTAAACACTAAGTATAAGGTTATATTGTTTTTCAACCAAATATCATCCCTTTTAACCCTTTGTAAATATTTATCAATATCCAATTATTCAAGATTTTTATTTTATTTTATTAAACATTGTTTATAACTCATGAGATACCTTTTATAATTTAGTTATTTTAATACACATAGTAAACATATTAAGATAATATGAATACACTCTCGAATTTTATTATTAACAATTAAAAAATCAATTAAAATATAACAAGTAGATATTTGTTTTTCAATTAAATTTATCATAATAAATCGGTCTTATTGGGTTTGTTACTTATGGAATTAAGAAAAAAAAATAAAGTCATATATTCTTTTCGGTTGTTCATCATCTCTCTTAAAATTTTATTTATGAATACTACTTGCTCCTTCAAAACTTAACTAAGTTTTTGATGCTTACTAAATCTTATTAAGGAACACCATTCATGTCTTTTCTAAACATGCATAAATTTTGATTCAAACCATTTTAAATCAATAGAAATAGTTAAGATTAGTTTTTTTTTTATTTATTTTTTGAAGCATAAAGCTTAATTGATTAGTTGAGCAAGTATGTTTGTTACACTTTTTAAAAGATGAACATCTCTGACCAGTTTTAATCCTCAATTTTAATATGTACATGATTCATGTAGAATACAAGTATATATATACCAACAAAAGTTATATAATCGAAGAAGTTGTGAATCAGTATCTTGTCATGGATGATCTGGTATTTGTGTCTAATTGCTAATGAAATACAGATCAAAAATAGCAAACATGGAATTTTCTGGAAGACTTTTGTAGTATAATTGGAAAGCATATTAAATTTCTTTTTTTTCCCTCTATTGAGTTCCGTATAACAAGAGGATCTGAAGCCTTCATAGAATATAAACTATATTTGAACTTAAACCGCCGTAAAAAATAGTTCATTCATCCAAATAAATAAGTTAATGTTATAAATCGGTTATACTTGTGGATGACCCACCGGCTTTGTCAAGATTAGGATAAATCCTATCATGTTTATCATAACTCACTTAGTATTTTTCCGAATAAACAGCTTCATGAATATTCTACGTACCGACCGGTTTTTGTGAAGTATATGAATTTGGCATTTTGTAAAGAGAACTTAACAGATATATAACGACTCATCTTTTCTATTTTTTATTACAGTAATGTTACTACTTCCCCACTATCACCTATCTTTTAGAAGCATGATATAGGGGTTCCAAATTTGATTGAGGGGCTCCTCTAATAAGACGAAATAAGGACATTATGAAGTAAAGCATAAAAATCCTTTATCCATAATATTTTCACAATACCCAAACCACCCCTCATTAGTAATTATGTAATCTTAATTACATTAATTAGTTAAGATTAATTTAAACTAATCATGATTAATTAAACATAATCTTTTACATAATCAAATGATTTGATTTTTTTTTTTTTTAAATTTGTGTTTGATGGGAAGAAAAACTTGATGAAATTTAAGAAAATTTTGTCATTTTTTTTTAAACCCTAGATTTTGATTCAATCAACCATAGTAGCATTTAGATACCTCTAGATTAAACTCTTGATCTTTTTATGGCTCAAATTAGATGAAATCACGATTTGAAAGTTTGATTTTTTGTGATTCAGAGAAAGTTACGGTTGGGTTTCATGTCGAACCCAACCGTAACACCAAGAACATCCAGACTTACGGTTGGGTCTTGTTGAAAACCCAACCGTAACTGAAAGAAAATGAAGAACACCATCTCAACACAGAGTTACGGTTGGGTTTTGCCTTAAAACCCAACCGTAACTCATCCTTTTGAGCATTGGTTTTTGAGGTCAAATTTGAGTGTTAAAATCAAAATTTTGAAATTATTCAATCATTTTAACTAGATTAAAGGTAAATTGGGTCATTCAAACAAAGAAAAACCGAAAAACACGAAAATTAGACAATCCAATTTTGAGTTCACAGTAGAATTTACGGTTGGGTTTTGGCTTATAACCCAACCGTAACTAATTCTGTTAGCTTTAGTGCATGTTTCATCATATAGTTAAGAGTGGGTTTTGCCTTGAAACCCAACCGTAACTAATCTTTAAACCCTAATTGTAAAATTAGATAAATATATTTTGAGATTTTTTTCATTTCTATCTTGTAGAGAATTGAAAGACGGAGCTAACCCAAAAAAATGAGGTCAATCGGAGATCGTATGAAGGAGTTATGATCAAAACGGTGACATTTTTATTTGTATTCAGGAAGAATTACGGTTCGGTTGGGCCAATAAACCCAACCGTAACTCTGAGCATTTTGGGCCTCCAAGAGGCCAGAGTTACGGTTGGGTTTATTGGCCCAACCCAACCGTAATTCTTCCTGGATACAAATAAAAATGTCACCGTTTTGATCATAACTCCTTCGTACGATGTCCGATTGACCTCATTTTTTTTGGGTTAGCTCCGTCTTTCAATTCTCTACAAGATAGAAATGAAAAAAAATCTCAAAATATATTTATCTAATTTTACAATTGGGGTTTGAAGATTAGTTACGGTTGGGTTTGGTTGAAAACCTAACCGTAAGTTTTAATTGAATCTTCATCTCCTACATTTGAAGTTACGGTTGGGTTTGTTTAATAACCCAACCGTAGTATGAAGAACAAATTAGTTACGGTTGGGTTTTCAACCAAACCCAACCGTAAATCTGGGCAAAAATGGTGTTCTTGGTGTTACGGTTGGGTTCGACATGAAACCCAACCGTAAGTTTCTCTGAAAAACAAAAAAAAATCAATCTTTCAAATCGTGATTTCATCAAATTAGTTAGTGTAATTTAGTTTTATCCGGATTGTCATCACTACTACTTTCTACACATTTATTAGTATTCTTCATCACGAAATTGGGAGTTTAATCGGCGATATTATTTGATTAAAATGGAGAAGGAGAAGATATGGAGGAGATGGAAAGATTTTAATTAAAGGACAAATTTATCTTTTTTTTATTGGATAAAGGATAAAATGGACATTTAACTTTACCCCCTAGGACATCCCTTAACGGAAAATTGGGTCACCTCGCCTCATAGAGGAGCCCCTCTATTGATATTGGAGCCCCTATACTTGGCTTCATCTTTTAACAAAACAATAAGAGTCCTTCTCTACTTGTACGGATGTTAGTCTAATATCTAATGGCTATTACTTAGCTACTGCTTAATTAAAATATCTTGTTATTGGTGATTCTTTTAAGCAATTAGCGGAGAACAACGACTATAACGACGTCAATAATCGGAGAATTTTTTTATCCTTCCTTTCTAACTATTCTTGCTTTGTTTCAATTACTATGGTTTTAGCCTTATATTTACCTTGTTATTTTTATTGTTGCGATGATCAAGATATCATAGCAGGATATAGTTTCAATTGTTCATTCAATTGAACCTTATACTAATTAAAACGCATATATATTCAGCTCGATATATATGTTAATTTATATCTCTTGGTATGTATGGGGAAGGTGAGAATCGTAACTCCGTAAACTTTAATAATATTTTTTCGTTTTATTTCCTTATTATGGTATTAACGGTTTTTAATATCCATAAAGCGATAAATTGTTCATCCCCTAAGGATAGTAAAAATTTGAAACTATTCCACTAGAAGCTAGAATATTTTCTGACATAATATGAACATAAGGCGCATGTCCTGTTAACCGGTGGCGTCGGACCCAAAAATGACCGACAATAAATACTAGTCGGTTTCTATTAACAATTCCTGAAGTAACATATTATCAGCTGACCCTTGAGCATACAAAAATAATAGACTATCAAATAAGGAACAAAACAAATAGGAGATTTAAATTACATACGAAGGTAAAATTAAAACTCGAAAAAAATGACATATATCGTAAATAGTCATAATATAGGTTTTAAATTAAATTAAAACTAAATTAACTAATTTATATTTATATCCCTAAAACTATTTATGTAATAACACTATTAAAAAATTAAAATAGTGGTAAATTTGACTTTCACTATAAAAAAATATCAAGCTACCACTATTGCCCCTCAATCATTTAAACAATATCTAAAAAAAATAATGGAAAAGCGCAATATGGGAACACCCCAAATGTCCAGCTTCGACCACTATTCAAATGGGTGTTTCCTTTATCAGTAGTAATAGATTTCCATGTAAAAAAATTTACTATGTAAAAATCTTCTTCTTTTTTAAATAATGAAAGATAATTTCAATACAATATTTGAAAGTGATCGCACATTCTTCTGGCCAATGCAAAAAAATTAGAGCGCTATATGGATAATCAAATGATTAAATACGTCTTTTGACAAGAGATGTGAAACAGAAAATACACATCATATGTAAGACTGATCAAGTAAAGAAGTTCTCCCCTTCTAGATTTTTCTTTGGCTACCCTATAGATTTTTTAATCTTTGGCTAGATATACCTGGAGCTATTGCTATAATCCAAAATTGTTGGATCTCACATACATGTTAGTGGCTCTTCTTCCTTTGTAGTTAATTCTATGTTGAAATTAGTCAAAAAAAAAAAAAAACCTTAATTAAATGGAACAAGGAGGTGTTTGGATTCATTCAACACAATAAACTGGATATCATAAACTCTAACTTAAGCTGGAAATCATAAACTTTCTGCGTAAGGCCAACAATTTAGGTCAACATGATAAGGACCTAGAAAATTCCAATACTGAACTTGAAGTGCTCTATGATCAGGAAGACAAATTATGGAAGCAAAAAGCTAAGGATAACAATCTGAAGTTCGGTGACCGGAACACTAAGTTCTTTCACACCAATACTCTTAGAAGAAGGAGGAGAAATAGAATTATGTCTATTAAGGATAAGAATGGAATCATTCTAGATACTCATAAGGATATTAGTACCACCCTTATAACTCACTTTAGAGAGACAACTAGTGATCCTGATGATAGTGATACCCATCGTATTCTTAGTTTATTTGATCATGTGATTAGTTCAATTGAGAATGAAAGACTAGTTTCAATCCTTTCTGCTCAGGAAATAACTTCAGTGGTTAGGGGAATGGTTGCGGATAAATCTCCGGATCCAGATAGGTTCAATATGATATTTTTCAACACCAATGGTCCGTCATTAGTCTAGATGTCATCGTCATGATTCAACACATTTTTAGAACTAAACATTTCCTCGAGGAGATGAACCCTACTTTTCTTGCTCTTATCTTACAGTAGATAATCCTCTTCTTCTTAGCGATTTTAGGCCAATAAGCCTCTGTAATTCCTCTTACAAAATTATCTCCAAAATTTTTATAAATAGGTTAAGACCTGTTCTAGCTAAGATTATCTCCCCTGTCCAATCATCCTTTATGCCTAAGAGGAAAATAACTGACAATATAGTTTGATCCAAAAAGTAATTCATATAATAGAGGGATAAAATGAAAAAAGTTGGTACTATGGGGTTGAAAATTGATATGAGTAAAACCTTTTATAGGGTTAATTGGTCCTACTTGATGAAGGTAATGAAAAAGCCTGGATTTTCTGAGGAGTGGTGTGACATGATAGACAATGTATTAGTACTCCATCCATTGCAGTGATATGCAATGGAGTCTCAGGGAAGTTTTATATCCCCACCAAAGGATTGAGGCAGGGGGACCCCCTCTTACCGTATTTGTTTCTCATTTGTATAGAAGGACTGTCAAGACTTTTAAAAGAGGCAGAAGACTCAAACAAAATTTGAGGCATTAAAGTAGCTAGGAATAGTATAACTATAACTCATTTATTATTTGTTATAGACCGCCATATTTTTTTCTAAAGCTTCCTTGTTTGATGCCAGAAATTTGTTAGAAACAATCAATATTTTTAGTAATGCTTTAGGGAAGATGATCAACTTCCAGAAGTCTGGAACTTTCTTTAATGACCATATGCCAAATAAGTTTGGCAAAATGATAATGAGAATTCTAAGAGTTCATAAAATCTCAATTTCTGATACCTACTTAGGAACTCCTCTATTCATTGGTCAATCCAAAGTGAAGAGCTTTGATTCATTGATAATTATATTTCGAAGTTGTCTTCAAAATTGGACATGGAGATCACTTTCCTAAGCAACTAGGACTGTTGTTGTTAAATCCACATTGGAATCACTTCCAATCTATCAAATGGGTTGTATCTGATTCCTAAGGCAATATAACTAGCCAACTTCCTTTTCTTCAAGTAAGTTGTTGTTTGTGGTGTCTAATAAGCGTTATATCAAAATATGCGGCATACTGAATAATACTTAGTGCTTGATTTTATCTGGATCATAGAAAGTAGACTCATTTCTTCTTGGAAATGAATCTCATCTATGAGTGTTTCAAGGATTTATGAGTTGCAGTCTTTTGGATCGAAGATTGGTGCATTTTGTGTTACAATGATTTTGATTATTTATGTTTTGAGGTATCTTGTTTCTTTCACATAAACTTATTATCAGGGTCATACTTATCATATTTGTGTTACTCATGATGCTTATCTTCTCATTTTGCATTCACTCTGTCGATCTCCAAGTATTCCTTGCAGACCAACGATTCTAACCTGAGTTCATAAGTTTTGACCTTCTTAGTTTTCATTTTTGCTTTTCCCTAACTTGTTATCTTTGTGTTAGTTACTAACCCAAAATCTTAGTTAGCTACTTTGATTTCCAAACCAGTACAAACAAAAAATAAAAGATATGTCCTCAAGGTTATAGCCTTTGAAATCAGGCATTGCAACCTTCAAGTGACTAGCTGCGGAATAATGGGTTTCTCTTTGTTTGTACCTCAAATTTGCTCCTAGGCAAAACAATGTACTGTTGGGTTACTTTTTGTAGGTTCGAGAATCAAAATCGTATAAAACAAATAAAACAAGGAGGATGTCAGTACTTGTTCTACTTCGGCTACAAAGAGAGAAGATAGGTTGATATTAGGGGAGGAAAGCAAAGGAAGTTGAAGGAATTGTGTGTAGAATTGTGTATTGTGGTAGAAAAATAGCAGAGCTTGAGAATAATTTTCTATCTCTTCTTCGTTTGTTGCTTGTCTCTTGTTGAGATGTTGTTCTCTGGTTGTTTTGGAAATTAGCTAAGAAGTATATTTATAATGTTTGGTACCACACACTTTCCTCGTAAAGTAGTGGTAGTTGTGGGAAGATGGAGAAGTGGAGGTTGTGGTAATCGTCCACTTTTGTCATAGGAAGTTTTTGGAAACTTCTGTACCATTACTCCAGTATCTCTCCAACCGCTCCAACTTACCACTGACTTTGTAACTTCCTTGTCATGGGGTAGTGCTACACCCATGTTGTCGAAGATCGTCATAACAAAACCCCATGTTTTTTCCGCACATTGTAATATGATTTGATGTCTCGTAAGAGTTAGTGGGGCCATGGATTCAAAGCCATGAGCCTTGTTGTAAAATAATATTTCTGGTAGACTTCATGTTAATTTTTTCGTAATAATAACTCAAATAATGGTGCTAGCTTGAGCATAAAAATGTTATAGCAGCAACACGTGGGACCCAGCAATGGAACGTGGGAGCAGAGGTGCGCGATAGCAATGGCTTTGGCCGTGGCGCAATGGTGCAGCAGCGGCGCGGAACTTAGCGTGCATGGGGCGCTAGTGCCGCATGGAGCATATGCGCTACACGGAGCGTGGACGCTGCACTTGCTGCACGGAGCTTGGCGCGTATGGAGCGCTGCTGCACGGAGCTGGGTGCGTACGGAACTTGGCTGGAGCATTGGCTGCATGCTCTGCACGAAGCGTTATCGAAGCGCTGCACGGAGCGTTGTTGTACGGAGCGTTGGCATCGCCCACTTCTCCTAGTGCTGCAGCTAGCACTTCTCCGTGGCTTTGTAGCTTTGTGGATTTAGTGGCCTTGTAGTTTTGTAGCTTTGATTGACTTCATTGTTTTGGTTGACTTTGTCTCTTTTAATATTTTGAGACATTTGTGCTAGAAGCGTGGCTAGGGCTTACTAAAGCCTGTACTTTGTTGTTGTCAGGGTTATTGCCTATTTGCTATTATTTATTGACATGAACTAATGCCATGACCATGGCTATGGTCTATTTAGAGTTTCCCAATCTTGTGAGATTTAATTGTTGGCATTTATGCTTAAGTTTTGTGCAAGTGCATACAGAACACCTTCAAGAGATTCAGTTGTGGAAGTTTGCAATCTTGAAATTATGCTTGATGCGACTCTGCAATTAGATGATATGATGCATTTAGTAGCACATTCATTCGAGAATAGTGTGAAATCTCAGAATGACCATTGTGCCTTTTTCGCTCGACTTTTTAGAAAATAACTATTTTACCCCTGGTCCAAATCTTGATGAATATGACTTTTCACTTCTAATTATAAAATGACCATTTTTCCCATGGATGTGAAAAATGAATATTTTACCCCTGGGATGAAAAAATACCTGAATTGACTATTTTATCCTTTGTCAAAATCCACCATCAATACTCTGGTATGACTGAAAGCTCTAATATGAATGCCATCAAGGTTTAAAATAAACATCAAGAATTTAACTTCAAGAAAAAACATAAAAGTCCCAAAAAGAGGATTTAATTGATAGAAGAATGAAGGGAACTTCTCAAACATAAACAAGTACATCAGCTAGATAACTGAAAGCACAACTCAGGAAATGTAACAAGTGAACCTTGAAAAAATGTTCCACATTCTGACCTTTATGGTTAAGCAACCATTCTATCACTATCTCTTAAGGCACCTAGACTTCAATGTACCAAAAGAAAAAAAAACACAAACCTCTAATTATCTAGACGAGAAAGAGAAAGATTACCAAAATTTATAAGATCATAAATCAGAGACCTTGAAGATGATAATTTGGATGGAACTGTTGTTTCCTGCTTAGAATAACAAGTCCTAGAATATCTGATGATGTTTTCTCATTATCAATGGAACTTTTCTCAGAAAAAATATCTTTTGTGTTTCACATCCACGACCAGATGAAGCAATGCATAAAGAGAGCCATGAATCCAGCAGCCCAAACTCTTGTTTAACAAGATTGCAAGGAAATGTTATGTGCTCCCTGCAAATAAACACCTTTACACTTTTATCACCAAATTTGAAACATGTACCAGAAGTAATGTTTGTGTATATCTATGTTAAAACTCCCAGAGTCGATCCTAAAAATTAAATGCACAATTAAGCATACAAAGAAAAACATAAAATTGTGGCACTTAATTGTAATCTGGGAGCATCACCTGTGCAAGAAAAAAAGAAAAGTGCTTAGCTTGAATATATCATTACATTAACACTACTAGAAATGTACCTCGAAGGTTTCAGTGACGGGCCTTGATCCCATAGAACCACTAACCAGCAAAAAGTTCCCTCGACATAATCCAACTGCAGCTGATACACTTCAACAACAGGATTTGAAGGAATAATCGGTCCTTCAAGAGGAACATAAGCAACGGTATAATCTGAAACAAATGATTAGAGATGGTGATATGCCGGATAAAGTAAAGTATGACTTTTTATAGTTTAATGGTTAGCTATCGCTAGAAGAGTAGCAGTTGGATGGGCAAGTTTTGCTCTTTCTGCGATTGTACTCTTAGGTATATGGACTATTCTTCTTCTATCGTAATAACAACAGAAGGTATTTGGAACATTAGTTTGTTGTAGAGAGTGTTGAGGCAGAGCTGTTATCAGAACACTAAGATGATTGTGGAGGCAGGGATTCTGTCGTCAGACACGATGATGAGTGTTAGCCGTGAACACTAAGGTGAGCGTTGAGGCATCGCTACTGTCAGAACACTAAGATAAGTGTGGAGCCAATAATTCTTCCGTTAGACACGAAGGTGAGTGTTAGCTGCGAACACTAAGATGGTCTGTTGAGGCAGTGATTCTGCCGTCAGACACGAAGTTGAGTGTTATCCGTGAACACTAAGATTCGTGTTGAGGCAATGATTCTTCCATCAGACACGAAGGTGAGTCTTAGCTGTGAACACTAAGATGATTATAATTTGAGCTTTGATATATATGGAACAAGTTCAAGGAATTCAGCCGTGGAAGTTACGTGACTTGAAGCAAGTTCAATCATGACGTAAAGTGCTTAACTTTTATGTAGTGCATACATAACATATTCAAGGTATTCAGCCGTGGAAGTTTACAACTTGAAATGATGTTCAATGCGATTCTGCAATTAAATGGTATGCATCTAATTAGTGATCTCTATTCAGGAATGGTATATTATCCACTCTGAATGTTTATTGTAATTCTGTAATTAGATGATATGCATATAATTTAGTGATCTTTATTCATCTATGGCATATCCTCTATTCTCAATATTCGTTGTTTTGTTTTTAGGTTGTATGCATCTACCTTGTATTATATTCAGTTATGGTATCGACTCTACTCTGAATGTTCGTAATTTTATATAACCAGTCATTATGTTTTATACAAGTAGTTTGCATGGATGCACATTAGATAACGAGGATTTAGCCAGGTAAAGCCCTAAAATTTTACAGGTGCATGTATACATAAAATATCTGCGAGGCTAATGTAGCTATGAGTTAAAGACGTGTTTCTCAATTCTCTTGCGGAATGTAAGATAGTTATGATTAAAGATTCAATTCTCTTGCGGAATGTAAGATAAAGGTAATATTCATAATCCTGATGCTCGTCAAGAATTTATGTATACTTATTCATAATCCTGATGTTCGTCAGGAATTTATGTATATTTATTTCATAATCCTGATGCTCGTCAGGAATTTATGTCTATTTATTTCATGCTTGTGCATCTATACGAAAGCAATAAAAGAGCTTCAAGGCTAATTTATCCAAGAGCTGAATATCCCTTCTCACTTCTCTTGCGTACTGTAAGATAGGAGTAATATTCATAATCTTGATGCTCGTCAGGAACTTATATGTTTTTATTTCACGTTTTTGCAGCTAGGCAAAATAAATCAATGAGCTTAGTTGTCAGATTTTACCATGAACTTTTGTTTGATGATGCTTCGATGATGAATGATTTAATAGTAAAATCATGATTCCATGCCTTTAGGGTCTGATCAGGCAAGGGAAGCCAGGAAGGTTGATATTTTTTATTGTTGTTGTTGTCTTCGTGTATCATGGCTGAAGCAAGAACTTGAATTGAAGTTGGGGTCCTTGTTGGCGCCCGGGATGTTGAGTTGCAACTGCGATGTTTTTCGCAAGCGTTGACTGAATGAAATTGTGTGTTATTCTGACCCTTTGGTTTATAAGCTTGCTTTCCCTTCTTGGACGTGATGATGATATGCTTGGAATGTTCATATAAACGAAGTTCTCTGGAAACACCGAGGGTAAAGAGGATAAGCTGGGAGATGTTCTGTCACCGACGTAGTGCCACAGGTATTTTCAAAGACTATGTTCCCGGAGGCGTCTCTTAAGATATCGTTTAAATCTTTGATTGTGATAGGGGATGGGCTACGGTGAGCAGTCCCCTGTCATACTCCTTTCTGATTACTGAAGTTGTATTTCATGGAGTAGACTTGGGATGCGTCTCAGCCTCATCAGGGGTTGCAGGCGCCTATCAGATGTGATGACGTAGTTGGGAGAGGTGAAGACTTTTTTGCAGCATGTTTTTGGAGAGTAGAGGGCCTTGTCAAGATAGTGACTCTTTGGTTGACCGTCTATTATAGGCTGGAGATATTCTTGATAGCGAGGGAATCTTTTGTAAATCTTCAGTCCCCAAGTGTGGTTCTTGTGATCCTTCGGATGCAGCTGCTGAAGATGATGCTCCAAGTGGTATCTTTGCGTAGGATGCCAATGCGTTGAAAATTGTACCAATTGGGTATTTGAACGCTAGAGTTGATTTCTTATTCAAGTTTGACATAAGACGACTCTTGAAGGAAGCTGAGACATTTATGCTTGTTGTCGGATAGCTTTGTCGTCGTATTTGAGCCATTCAGGAGAACTTGAAGGAAGTAGATACATCTTCGGCTTAGAAATGATTACCAAGGATAGAGGTGATGCTGAAAGGCTATACTGAGAGTCAAGGCTTGCCACTGAAGCCCTTGCACATATGGAGAGAGCATATGCTGATAGCTCTGAACCAGTATTCAAGAATTTCTTTCTAAGCAGTAGGTTTTGAAAGTTTTTATGTGTTTCTGAGATACCCGATTTTTGTGGTTTTATTTCAGGATTTTGAGTAGGTAGATTTTGAATAGTTTGCAAAGGATTTTTCTAGATAGAGCAATAATACCTTGTTCAACTGAAATTCTAAGTATGACTGCAAGGTGCTGCAATCTTTTCAGAGGAATTGCAAAAACAGGAAAATATTGCTTGAGAGTTGACAACCTTGTCAGGGGTGCTGGATTGTTCAAGGTTTAATAACTTTAAGCCTCTTTCCATGATGACTATCCCTATTGGTTTATTGGTATTGAAAAGTTCGTAGCATCCTTCTAATACAGCTTTAATATGGCTTTTCTCCAGGGGGAGACAGTAGTGTCTCCGTTTTGGAAAGGGTTGGGTTTCGGTATCCCAAGTTGATGACACATTTTGAGAATACTTGGGTCATTGGTTTAATATTCTCAGTAGAGATGACCCTATGCATTTAATAAACTTTTGAAAAGGATCAGCTTCCTCTTCCAGCCACTAAGTCATGGTGGGGTTGACACTCGTGTCAAGTCCCCAAGACTTGATGGGACACAGGACAGCTAGTTGTAAAGAGAGTTTTTAAACAAGACTTCCTTTATACGGTCGTTCCGCGTCCATACACGTTGTTTGGTGATATTCCGGAGATGAGCGATCTTTAGAGCCTGTTGGCTTGTTGACGTATACGGGTGGGTTCCTTTCCGACAATTCTGCAGAGATGCGTCAAGTCTTGACTTATTGTTGTGGATCCACGAACGCTTCAGAACCATGTCGTAGTCCGAGCCTACATGGTTGTGTCTGATGAAGCGGTAGCAGACACTCATGGCCATAAAATGGTAGTGGTATTTCTGGATCCTTATGAATGACAAAGTTTGGTCGCTGGATCCCTGGTTGCTTTCTTCGAACGGGGATCTCATCATTGTGTCGCATGTTGATTCTGGATGTACCGACGCTGATAGCATATGGTGCTGGCGCTGGGAGCAGCAGAGGCGTTGGCGCTGGCAGCAGCAGAGAGGCATTTTTAACTACTAACTATAAGTTTTATCTTACTAATCTAATATAATAACTAACATTTAATTAACTCAACTAATTAAAATGATAAAATTTAATCAAGTGAGGGGAATTTAGTCATTATAAAAACTATTTGGATAAGGAATTTTTGGTTTTACTTAGAAATAAGTATATTTCGTCTTATTTTTCACCCGTTTCAAAATTATCGAAGCCCTTAAAATTGGCTCCTTGATACAAAAAAATAAGCTGAAAGAGACATTCAATCTCTTGACTATGAGTACCTAATTCCTGATGTTGATGTCGACATGGAGCTCTCAACTAGCTCATCAGGCAAAAATAGTGTGCTAGTCAATGTTGCAGTAGCTGATCAGAGAGTGTTGCATGAAGTACTTGTTTATGTCGAGTAACCTGATTCTGGTACGTGTGAAAGAAACGAAGTTTGGGCACCATATTGTTCGTATAGTAGAAAAAATACCATCAAGATGATAGTTTTGTAATGCACAGGGACTTTTATCTTTGGAAGCTATTAGAGAGGGCATATAGATAGAAGAGTAGTAGACCAATCTTAAAAATGTGAGTAAGTCAATGTTGATAGTTACTAAGTCCCCAATTAAGATTATCCACACAGTTGTTTCGGCGAGGTTGGGTCGATCTTACCAATTAGATCAAGTCCCCATCTATAGAATAGCCAAGGACTACTCATAAACTATATTGCATGGATATTGGAAGTACGGTTCACCCTAGTACCAATTTGATGTATGACTAGGGATTCTGTTAGAGAGAACGCTCGGTTGAACCTACATACATTGGAATGTCAATGATGTTGTTACATTTTAGTTTCCAGAACTATTTCTTGATTTAGACTACTAAAGTCAACTTCGGTTTGGAATATATTAGGTAGTAAAGTCTTAGGATTTTCCTAAATACTCAAGACGGATGAATAATTAAAGATCACACGAAGACATCAATTTGAAGAAATTCATCGAGGTAAGTAATGAAGACTGGTATTTCCTTCTGAACTCGTTTCCATCTATTTATCTATCTATCTATCTATCTATCTATGTATTTATCTATCTATCTATCTATCGTAGCAAAAGCCAAGGACTTTATTATATAATCGTAATCAAAGAAGATCATATCACCGATTAGCTTCTTGCTAAGTCTAGTGATGTTTCTACTTCCAACACTTGCTTTTCTAGAACTTGAAATTATGCTTGAGAGAAAAGCACAAGTGTTAATACAAGTCTCAAGGCTTGAAAATTCATTCTTAAGTTCATAAGGTTTTCTTTTGGTAGTTTACTACTAATGATTTACAGTCACTTATAGCTTACAGAACTCAAATAATAAAGTTAATAAGTCACTTGAGTTCGTGAACCTAACATGTTAAAATGCTCTTATAACCTTTTAGAGCATTTGGGTTCACGAGCCTATTTCCTTGAGTTTGCGAACCTACAAAACATATGAGTTTTCTTTCTTATTGTTCCAGTAACTTAACCGTGAGTTCATGGACCTAAAAGCTTGATGAGACAAGCCATAACTCTATATCTTTAAGCTCATTCATTCTTATTTGATTATTCAAGGCGAACTTTCCACACACTTACCCTATGTCATATTTATTTCCTTTGGTTGGAAAGTCCAGTTCTTTTCTTGGAAATTTGAAGTTATCTTAATTTGGTAGTAATGATCTTCAGAGAATTCACTTAAGCTAAACACTTGTATACAACTTTAAACCATGGAAAGAACTTCATTGCAAGCCAAGTTATTTCCAAATAGACAATTTTTTTGTATCTTAGAGAACGACTTTGATTTAACATTGGGAATTAACTTGGGTTGAAAGAAATCCACTGGTTACATTTTAAACAACCTAGCCTTAATTGATTACTAAAAATTGGAGACAAATATGTTATGCCGATGCTCAGGACTACAACAACAACAACAATAATGTGCAATTTCCGTCACAAACCAATCACATTGACTTGCCACTGACCAGACAATATGGCTATCCCAATAACTAACATAAAGTAAGAAACCCATATATATACTCACTAAAGTGTGATAAAACTAAGGTATTCATTCTAAAACCTGAGAAAACTAACAAATTAACTATCTCATATGCTCATAAGACTGTTAAATCTGTTAGACTGAATCCATTTGATAAAGCATTGCCCAAACACTACACAAACTTGGTAATTTAACAAACAGTCTTAACTGACGAAACCAATCTTAGGTAGAGGACTATTAACCAATCCACTAATGCATCAAGGAACTATCTAATATGCTTATGATTGCGATAATTTATTTGAATACGAAATAAACTGTGTCTAGAATTTAATAGCCCAAAAAACATATGTTAGTCTGTTATAAAACATCTATAGAATTTTATGAAGACCCATTATTCTAAAACCTTAAATAAACAAAACCCCCTTATCAAAACCTCATTAAAATCCAAAAACTACAATCAAATTAAAACCAGAACTAAACCTGCTGATCTTGATGAAGGTATAGAGCTATGTGGAAATCGGTCTTACATCGAATAATTCATGTCAATCTTGAGCTATGTTCTCTTCCACTAGCCACTAATTCTTTTCAATCTGAAACCCTAGGAGAAGATTGAAAGTATTCTCAAAAACAGACGCAGAAAAGTAAAGAAGATGGGAGAATGAATCGAGAGATAAAGAGGTTCTTGGACCGTTGGATTTGTCAATCAATCTGAAACCGTTAGTTTAGAAGAGTAAATACCCGTTTTACCCTAGATTCAGTGACTCCTCACGGCCGAAATACGGGCGATTCGACCGATACTCACGTTCAAATTTCGTTCAGCGAAATCTCGGATATCGTTAAGGTATTCTGCCGATACCGCGAAAAGCGGCTTTATCTCGGCCGTAACGGCCGAGATTGACCACAATGGACCAAAGTAGTTAATATCGTGTATCGGTATCGTATAGGCGAGGTGCGATACACCTAGACAAATGATTATATCTGATTTTATCGGCGATACACAATTAACTTTGTAATTTTATAATTTATAGGTGGACGTGCATTATGTTACTCAAAGCTTTAATGAATTGCATTTTTAATATAAAAATATCACTAAACTATTTTCACTTGATAACCTAACATCTCCAAACATAAAATTTCTACGGGAATTTTTTTTAAAATAAGATAAATAAACGAAAAATGTTAATAAATACATTTGTATCCTTACCGATATTACCGTCCGCAACTGCGGTCGATATATCGGTCCGATAAGACTGATACAGACGATATAATCATAATATTCATGTATCACCGATATTTTATGTATCGTCTAGGTTAAAGGATGATACACGGTGAATTTCGATATTATCGGCCGGTACAACCGATATTAACTACATTGGTCTTGACCAGGGGAAGACACAAGTGGTCTGCCACAACTTGTATGTTGATTGCTTTAGGATTGACGCATGTTATGTCAAATTCTGACATTCGAAGTAGCCAACGAGATGGTCTTTCTGGGAAAACATGCTTAAACAGGAGAAATCTAATGGGTCAGCCTTGACACCCAATTACACTCTATTCGAAACTAGATAGTATCGAAAATTCTGAATAGAAAATACCAATGAGAGACAAGCCTTATTTACTTTTAGGTATCCAACCTCTTTATCCTGGCGTTTTTTAGGGCTACAAAAAACTAATTTGGAGCGACTACTAAAATAAAATAAGGTCATTATAAAGTAATATCAATACACCCCTTATCCATATATTTTCTTTAATGGCTAATATGCCCTTGTTTAATTAGTATTAATGTTGATTAATTAGTTAATTAATTTGGTTATAGTTAGTGTTAGATGAGGAATTTGAGTTATAGTTTTAGAATAGAAATAGAGAGTGTGTTAGAGAAGAAGTAGAAATTTGGGAAAGCTAGGTTTTACCTAAAATCAATAACAAACATGGATGAGTATGAGGAAGAAGTGAGAAACATCATGAAAAACCCACTTTGTATGCGTTTAATGCCATGGACGTCCCAGAATCGAATGAAGTACCATATCTACTGATTGTACACTCTTATGCCAAAATAATGGTACAATAGGTAGTCTCGTGATTTCCATTACTACCGATTATACAAAATCCCAAGATTGATTTTTTTTTTTGGATTTTGATTTCATAATCGGTAGTTTAATGGAGTATCATATCTACCGATTATAGGTGTGACCCCAAAAATGAATTTCTCAAAACTTACAAAATTTCTAACTCTTCATCTTTCACAATCGGTAGAAATAAAAAATTTATATCTACCGATTGTAGCCAGAATTGAACTAAACTTTAAAATTTTAAACTTTGTAATCGGTAGTTTAAAGATCAAATTTATCTACCGATTATACTTGTTTTTTTGTACAGGACTAGTAAGTGAACATAAATAACTACCGATTGTGGTCAATCAGTAGTACGGGAAATTAATAACTACCGATTATATTTAATCGGTAGTATAGAAACATAGTTATCTACCGATTATGTAGATTGTCCTTAACATCTAACTTCATAATACTATTTCAACATCCGTAAAAAAACTTGTTCAAAAAACTTACTACATATTGTTCAAAAACTTGTTCAAAAAAACTTAAAACATCCGAAAAAAACGAAAAAAACACATTAGATATTCAAAGTGATCAATATCATTGATCTCATGAAATTCTTCCACTCCTTGTTATTCTCGACTTGGTCCTAGTATCAACTCGCTTCTTCTTCTTCTCCTTCTCCTTAGGATCAGCAACAACTTCATCTTCCTCAACTGGACCTATGTATTCACCATCTTCGTTGTAGTATGGGTTTACGCCTGAAAAGTATTTCTCCCTGAAAAAGAGTCGAGGATCAAAATCCGGATCAGCCTCCATCATTCGAATCATTTTTGCCTCTGATCCTTCATCCGAAGATGGAACTTCAACGTAGTTGAGGGGATTGTCAGGACTGTTCCACCAACAATCAGGATCATTCATCATTTGTGAAAAATACAGATCAGCCAACATCATTTGATATATTTGTACATCAGAAACTCCTTTCGGCAAATTGAAAAGAGGACGAGAAAGCATTTCATCCTTTCGAGCCGGAGAAAGAACTTCATCTTCATTTATAACCCTAATGAACATACTCAAACATGGATTATTAACTAACTACACAATATCTATTATAAAATAAACAAAAGCACACAATCGGTAGTTAAAATTATGCAATATCAACCGATTACACACAATCGGTAGTCTTGTTCTCAGTATATGTCCGATTATATAATCGGTAGATAAAATTATACAATATCTACCGATTGTGCATGATGTTCTTCAGGAATAATGAACTCAAGGCATAATTGGTAGATAAAGTTCGCCAGATTTCTACCGATTATGCGTCGTTTAGGAAAATTATAAAAAAGAATTATCATGATTTCTTCAAAATATTCACTAAAAACATAAAAGAATTATCATGATTTTTACCGATGTAAATTACTTTTTCTGGGGTTTTTGAGTTGACGAATCGATTTCAATGATTTTGGACTCTTCGATCACCATCTTTTCCTTTCCCTTCTTTGATTTTATAGGAAAAGTTTTTAGAGCCATTTTCGATGGAGAATGATAAGAAATGGAGGAGGAAAGGTAGTAGAAGAATCGGTATAGGAGAAGAAATGGAAAAGGAAAGGAAATAGAAGAATAGGTAGAGAAGAAGAAGAATAAAGAGGTAGAGAAGGAAATGAGAATAAAAAGAGGCGTGAATAGGTAGAGAAAAAGAAGAATTATGTTTTGGTTTCTGTTTATAAGTGGTTTTTTACACTATTATTATATTAATTATTATTTTACACTGTCTTGGGAAATTCCCTTCACCTTAAGCGGTGTGGACGAACCTTAAACGGGTTGAATATGTCCATCACCTTAATGATATTGAAATGAGCTTCGTAACGGTAATTTGATCGTTTCCATCGTCGACATTCCTCGAGAGATCTCGCTATAACTTCATCATTAGTTTCACCCCTCAAACGTTATCGATTGACAAGATAAGTTAAATTCACAAATGGATCAACTTCCCTGCTTATACAATTAAATCGACAAAAAAGATCAGCTCTATTACGGTTATTGGGGTTCCCGGTGTCAACACAAAAATGTTCGTGAATACTCTCCAAATAACTCATACTCATTACACCATTTTGCCTACGTTCTTCTCCTCGCCTCGGATAAAATTGCACATAGCGCCTACATAACGATAAATCTTCCTCTACCGTGAACGGTTGAGCCATTAATCTACACGATGATTTTTTCGATGTTGGAGAGTTAAAATGTGTTGGAGGTGCATAAATGAGAAGAGGTCACCCTCCTTATATAGATTAGAGTTTGAACGGCTCTTTTTTTTTTAAAAAAAAAAGTCGTTGAGGCCTGGTGTAACAAGAGTGTACAGAAAATATATACACTAAGTTCCTACAAATATTAACAATCGGAAGTATCGGGATCACCATTATCTACCGATTTTTACAATCGGTAATCTAGCAAAAAAAATTAATACCAATTATAATGTAAAATATTTCCAGAAACCAATCAGTTTCATCATCTTAATCGATACATAATTAACTACCGATTATCAAAATTCCAACATTTTGAACATGTACAATACTAACGATTGTATATGTTGCCCCAAATTTAAAATCGAAAAATTTATCAAAATTCCAACATTTTGAACATGTATAATCGGTAGTTTAATAATTTTTTAAACTACCGATTGTATATGTTGCTCTAAATTCAAAAACGAAAAAATTATCAAAATTAACATTTGAAACATGTACAATCGGTAGTCTAATTATTTTTTTTAACTACTGATTGTATATGTTGCCTCAAATTCAAAAACGAAAAAATTATCAAAATTCCAACATTTTGAACATTACAATCGGTAGTCTAATTATTTTTTTTAATTACCGATTGTATATGTTGCCCCAAATTCAAAAACGAAAAAATTATCAAAATTCCAATATTTTGAACATGTATAATCGGTAGTCTAAATTTTTTTAAACTACCGATTATAGTGTAAAATGTGTCCAGAAACAGGCAGCTCCATCGGTAAGTGTAATCGGTAGATATTTATCTATCGATTGTATGTCAGTAGGTGTAATCGGTAGATTGTTATCTACCGATTGTTGATGAACATGCTTAATCGGTAGGTGATGCAAACCACTTATCTACCGATTATAATGTAAAATTTTAACAAAATAACTTATTAAAAATAAATCTCTTACAAATCAATTGGTAATTCACAAAAAGAATATAAAATCTATTCAAATGTTAGAACATTAAACACCAGTAATGTTAAACACAAGAGACATATCCATAAAGTAAACAAGTTTCTTAGAAATCAACTTTGAAAATGATATTCTTTGACAAAACAACCACAATCTAATTTCTAGATTTTTTGATTTTGGTACGAGGACGACGAGCACCAGGGGCTAAGAATCTTTCAGCATCAGCGACATTGGCTTCACCCTCAAGGACATTTGCTTCAGCATCAGCACCCGATGAACTGCGAGATCTTTTACTGTGCTTTGCTGCTAGCCTCTTAGGCTTATTCACAGCTTTCTCCCCAAACTTGCTAGCATAGGCTTCATTATCAATGTTGTCAATGAGGTGTTTATTCTCTCTCATCTTCTCAATTGATAAAGGCACTCCCGCATTTATGCACCCAGCTATCTTCTTGGAGAAAAATGCAAAACTTTTTTTCTGTTTTTAGGCAATAACAATCAAACGATTATTATCTAAAATATTGAGTCGTAATATTAAAATCAAAAGGAAATAACATTACGTACCAGCCTTTCATAACCAGAGGGTTTGTCTTTGATGATGCAAGTATAATCGGACACCCTGGTGGTCTTTCCTTTATCTTCACGGATCACATGAAGATGAGAATGATCCCGGTACCATACCATATAACGTGGATCCACTTCATCACCTCGGTTGACAGGTCTCTCATCGTTGATCATATATTGCATCACGTTATTCCAATCTTTAACGGATGGGTTATCAGAGTACACTACTGTGATAGAGTCCTTACCACAAGTAGATTTCTCGACATCCAATTTGAACTTGCCGCGCATGTGACTCCAAGGTTCTTCTTGGACATAACCGAGTTGACGCATCACCCTAGAGGCATTGTACATGACATATCCAGTGGGATGCCACAAGGGTCCATAGTAAAACGACAACTCAGACCTTCCCGTTATATGAACACTAGCTCGGTCTTCCATGTATGGATCAAATCATACATCTTTGGACACCATCAAGTCTAATTTCCTCCTCAAAGAAATCAACTCTGCTCCTTAGACCTTGAATGGTTGTTGTCGAAGATGTATTCTGTTCCCTGGGTGTTCCTTTCTCCCATAGCGGATTCTCTTTGGACAACTCGAGGGGCGGGAAGTGGTC
Organism: Papaver californicum; assembly: GCA_023531435.1. Classification (NCBI taxonomy): domain Eukaryota; kingdom Viridiplantae; phylum Streptophyta; class Magnoliopsida; order Ranunculales; family Papaveraceae; genus Papaver; species Papaver californicum. Next base: position 18,450,615 of record JAJJMC010015859.1, read on the forward strand.
ATAGATCCATGTCTAGTGTACATATCAAACCAAGTATGAGAAAATTGATTCTTAAAAGAGAAAAAAATAAATAACAATCAAACCATCAATAGAGTTACCAAAATACCTGTAGTAGGCTCACGTTCCCGGCAATTTGGCTAGTTGATTCCCTCGATGCATTTCTCAACTCTTTCATCAAGAACGCATGACATGCGGTGCCCCACAAATAGTCACGAACATTATTGAGAGGATGCAAAAGTTGTAGAAGGTTGGCGTCGACCCGTTTACCACTACAATTTGGGAAAATGACACATCCCAAAACACATAGGAGATATGCAGTGGCTGCAGCATTGACATTGTCATCGCTAAACTCTGGATTCATTTCTTCTTTAGCCTTGGTGCCTTTGAACATATTCATCAAGTGAACCATGTTGAACCGTATGGTTTTGTAAGGAAAGCACTGTTTGAACTCATCATCGGATATCGCTCGATCCCAACCAAGGCACTTCTGAGTGTAAAAATAAAGTTGTTCCCAGCTTAACTGCTTCACATTATCAAACTTGACCGATGTACCATGGTCAGCGAGACTTAGAATCTGTACCACATCATCTGGGGTGATCGTCATCTCTCCAAACGGCATGTGGAAGGTATCGGTTTCAGGATACATTCTCTCTATGAAGGCTGATATCGACACCCGATCATGCTGTAACATTGAATTCTCGGCAGCAGTAGATAACCCCGAGTTCAGTATAGTTTGCTTGAACCGCTCACACTCACCATCTAACGGCCAATCTTTCATCTTTCTTGGTGCAGTCGTAGGTTTGAGTAGACGAACCGCATCAGAATGGTCCTAATATACGCGACGAATTATAAAATAATTAGAATAACAGTTAACACTTCTACGAATAAAAAGACAATATGTTAAGAATGGTGTTTTATAATTATTACCTCAGTTGAATAAATTTCTTTTGCCCAAGAGTCTTTGTACCCAAATAATAGATCTCCTCCATCTCTTGGTAAACCAGGGATTTGGCCTTCTTGAATACCCTTCATCTTCAAAGAGGCGGGGACTTGGTGTCCTCCTTTTTTTCTTAATTACCTTGTTTCTACCTTGTCCATCTCCTTGTGTACCACTTGGTTGTCCTTCATCTCTGTTTCTAACTTGTGGAACACTTGGTTCTCCTTCTTCTTGGTTTCTACTTCTTGGAACACTTGGTTGAGCTCCTTCGGTGATAGAGATTCCGCTAGCGCTCTTTTCTCTTCTTGCACTAACAGTTAATTTCTTACCCCCTTCACGACGAGGCCCCGAAACAATTGTATCGTGGGAATGCTTAGATCGCCTTTCCCTAAAAAACAAAATAAAGAACAATTATTTCCAACAAGACACCTTTTAATCACTACATAATCTGCAGACAAAGTACATTAAACTCAACTAGTTATTCATAATCGGTATTAAACCAAACAAACTAACAACCGATTGTGCATAATCGGTAGCTAGGGATCTACATTATCTACCGATTATGCATAAAAATTGGAACAGAAAACTCTAAGCCATATAATCGGTAGTCAAATAAACAAACTAACAACCAATTATGCATAATCGATAGTTAATGACTGAATATAACTACCGATTATGTTTAAACCTATACGAAACCTAACTTTATTATCGGTAGTTTAAACCTATATGAAACTACCGATTAAGCCTAAATTTCAATACAGGAATACAACCGGTAGTTAGTGAATAAATATAACTTGAAGAACATCGACCATAATCGGTAGATAAAAAAAATCACTAAACCTCCGATTATGACAAATAACCGAAAACCCTTTATATTTTATCCTCGATTTTATTCGATTGAAGCAAAATAAACACAAATAATGGTAAACCCTTACCTTATTGGAGCCATTAGAAAGTTCTGGAGAGGCTGATTGTCAGAATCAGTCTCCGTATCTAGGTCATCATCTTCATGTTCTTCCTCTTCTTCACTATGTTCTTCAACGATCTCTCTATTTCTTAATCTCTCGGCAAAATCCGGCCTTAACCCAACCCGCCAACCCGACTCGTACCCGCCTAAAAATACCCGACTCGCACCCGGCCCGTTTTATTGAAACCCGACTTCTGGCGGGTCGAGTGCGGGTGATAGCTCCTCTCACCCGACCCGACCCGCCCACCCGCCATAAAGTCTTTAATCTGAGTGAGAGAAATGAGGCTTTATTTCCTCTAGTTTTTCTTCTTTATTTCTCCGTCTGCCCTTCCCTGTTCTTCATCTGTGATGAAGATTGAGAGTTGGAATGAGGGATTTGTGATTGAGTGATGAAAGGAAAGGTTCAGAAGGTGTTAGTGAATATGTTGTTGATATGGATTAAGCAAAAAGAAGAGGAAGAAACAATAAACTGAAAGGGAAATAAGTTAGGGTTCTGTTGAGGTGATTGATGATGGAATTGAGTAGTTAAAGATGGGAAAGATTCTTAACTTATGGCTTATTCAAGTAAGTTGATTGACTATTCATCCAATTTTTGGCTTATTCAAGCAAGTTGATTGATTATCATCTTAGTTTAAAACTTAATTTATGTTTCTAATTTCTGAAAACTAGAATGAAATTCTCAATTAAACACAATTGTTGATTAACAAGCTTATTACACTTAATAGGCCCTAACAATCATTTGGTTTATTGGTCTGTAATTTTGCTACCAAGTATTTTTCTTACAATCTTGTCTATCGTAACATAAGAGGAACCACCAGGTGAGGTGGCTTCCTTCGCTTTCTTCTTCCAGTTCAAGGCTCTTTTCTTCATATTCTTACCTTTCTCTCCTTCCATAAACTCTCTCACTAACCTCTCAACATCAGCTCTCTAAACATTGCTATCAAACCATACTAACTTCCCAGTGCTTACATAAGTACTTGCAATTTGTTTGTTGGTCTGCAAAAAACGGCCAACAGATCATAGGAATTCCACAACTCAAGCTTTTGAGTACTGAGTTCTAACCATTGTGTCAAGAATACAGCTATTGATGCATGATGCAGGACATCTTCTTGTGGGCACCAACTTGCTAGTAGTCCTCTCTCTAGTTTCTTCTGTAAACTCAGCTGGCAATGAAGCGAATTCGCCAACTACCAGATCAGGTCTTATGATCCATAAGAAATTATTCTTACTGTTGGCTAGTCCCCAAGCAAATTCTACCAGTTGTTGAGTTGTCATAACAGTGATGCTGCCTAAATTCACATACACGACTGTGTTGGGTTCTTTGGAATCAAGCCATTTCAGACCCTCTGTATCTTCTTTACACAGATTTGATCTAAGAGACTGCGCCTCACTTAAGGGATTCTGATTGAGGAGTAAATGAAGAGGACCAACGGTGTAAATAGGGGGCAATGACAACTGAGACTTGAGTGCATCCAAAACCTCCATCTCCAGGGCATTGAAGGTATTGAAAATCAAGGCTGTAGCATCGCAAGTTCTTCCAGTTTCTGATGTGGTTTTAATAGTGGTAAATAAAGGTTCGATTCTCGAACTTGTGAAGGTAATGATTTTAGAAAATAATGATTCTAATTAACTCTAGAAAATTCCAGGAGTAAGAAAAAGACTAAATAACCTAAGGTTGATTTTTGAATAATTTTAAAAGGACCAGGAATCAGGAATCTGGTAATTCTAACAACCTATGTGATTAATCAGATAATTCTTTTTAAATTAATTGAAGCACAAGTAATTGCCAAAATTGGTTTTGTTATGCTAACAAACAGAGGTAAATCACAAGCATGGACTATCAAAATTAATTAACCAAGCATAATCCATCAAGTAAAAGCACAACTGTTGAAAGAAAACCGTTTTCACTATTTAAAACTATGCAATTCTAATAACAAAAGAATTATAAATAATTATTAGAAAATAATTAAATCACATAAAATTGAGAAAATTACCTTATCCATCATCCCAGTAAATAAACTTAGCCCATGGTGAAGAAAACTTGCTCAAAAGATCTTTTCATTGCTCAAAAAGTTGATTACACGGTGAAATAATAGTGCAACAGCTGAACAGATACGTTTATAAATGTCACAGAACAGGGTTCAGCCGTTACAGAAGTGTTTCTAAGCAATAAATGGTTGAAAGAATAGGCAACAGGAGCAGTTTGAATCAACAACAGATATAAATGTTGCTGAGTCGTCTTCTCCGATGGTGGCTGATGAAGAACACGCCTGCCGAACCAGCAGCAGGTGACCGGCGGCGACCGGAAGTGGCCGGAATTGCTCTGATTTCTTCTCTAGGTTTTTCTTCTCGATTTTCTTGGCTTCTCTTGGTTTATATAGGTAGTAGAAACTCTAGAGAGAGTTCTAAACCTAATAGAACTCTCTAAAATAAACCACAATTCTCAATCCGAATCGAAACATAATTCCGGCCAAATTCATGATTTCCGAGCTGATTTTACGGGATCTTTTGATGTTTATGACTTGCGTGAGATAACTATGAGTGTTTAGAACAATCTGGAAGCAACAAAAACTTGTTTCTCACGCGAATTGAAGTGCACAGTTGAATCAGGAGAATCCCGATGAGTTGGATCGGCCGATCCTGGGTTGACTCGCCTGGTTTGCTGGGTTGACTCACCTGGTTGACCCGCTGGGTTGACCCGATCCAGCTCAGCCCGATCCAAGGGTGCCCCAATCCAAAGTGTGGGTACCTTGATCCATTTTCCCGGGTGTCTTGAACACTTTTTGAGCCGATTTTTCCACAAATCTTTATTCTTCTAATGTACCTACAAAAGCATAAAAACACGTAATAGACACAAAATCGAATACTAACTCACTAGAAATTAAGGTGCAATTTAGACACTAAAATGTGTCTATCAGTTTCTCGCATAGAAAAATCGAGCACGGCATCATTAGGATCGGTAGTCCGAACAAAGCTAGGTAAATCTCTAAATCTGATATCTTTTACACCAGGTATCCAGTCAACTAGTGTGTTTTCCATCCCAATCACCCTGCCTTCTTCACATCGCAATAGTGGGATGGTAACTTGCACTTTAGGAATGGTTATTGCAGCTAATTATGCTTTCTTATTGTAGATCAATCTTGAATTGAATTTAGTATTTATGTAATGTCTTTTTTCTCTCTTCTTTTGTTGTAAGATACTTCCACTAGGCTGCTAGAGTTAGGAAGATTACTTGATTTGGCGGTAAAAGTTGAACCATTGTGTCTATTCGCTATTGAACCCACGGTCAAATGCAGCAGGCATTGTTTTCTAATGTTAAAGTTAACCCACAACCAGAAAAAAAGAATGACGAGGGAATCGTAGTTGAAATAAGGCTTAAAGAACAGATTGAAGAAATGACTACAGAGTGGAGTATCATACCAGGACGTAAAGTTTTAATTTCTTTTAATACTGCTGCACTTTTAAAGTAAGCATGGGACCTTTTGACGGGGATACCTTGCATTGGAAGATATTCATGAAATCCGAATTCCTTTCTAAAAACAAGGCAGTTGGTAACAATGTAATGTTACAAACTATTGATTTCACCTTTAGAATAATTTTCCCTATCGATTGCAGTTGGAAAAAAATACTTTACCATGCCATGATCCTAATCAAGCCTAATTTGCAGTTATACCGGATTTCGCTGAAGTTTTTGGCTTCATCGGGAGCGTGTTTGATCCAGACACAAATGGTCATATGCAGAAGCTCAGGGAAATGGATCCCATTAATTTTGAAACTGTGAGTTCTTTTCTGGTATATCAATTGTTTATTTTATTGTACCAGCTATACATAGATTAGCTCTCAAATGATTCATAGTTGAAACTTAAAGCTGAAGGGGTGTCTAAATTCTAATACTATTTTTGTTAAATTGAAAAAACAATTGTAAAACTTTGTGATATCGATAATGTTGCACCCTAATATCCCAAGGAATGGTTAGGCTTAAGTATTTCCTAATGTTTTAACTGAGCTGAGAGTTACATAATATAAGGAGGAAATGTTTTAGGAAGGATTTTTTTCTCATCTTGGCCATGTTTATTTTTTTTCTTATTTTGATGGATAGATGTAATAATTACTAATTTGTTTGTCTTATTGATTGTTAATGCTAAATTAGAGTCAGGAAACAATAAAAGTTATGAAGTTACATGATGTCATGTGTATACATACACGTTATGGTTGGGTTCTGCATCAGGTTAGTCATCTAAAAGATAATTAGTGAGTAAATGGATTTTTGCATCATTTCTGGGCGGGTGACCCGCACCCGCCCGACTCAACCCGTCATGTGAGCGGGTCAAACCCGACCCGACCCGAGTACCAGGCGGGTCGGGTGCGGGTGAAAAAAATTTAACCCGCCTTTCGACGGGTCGGGTGCGGATGAGACCAAACCCGACCCAGCCGATGTGCATCCCTAATCGGTAGTTAGAAAGCGGGAGAAGAAGAAAAGAAGAAGGTGAGAATCGGTAGAGAAGAAGAATGGTAAAGGTTTAGGTTTTTAATCTTTTATCAGTGAAAGGGTTAAAGGTATTTTTTTAATTACTGAGAGGGTATATAGGTATTTTTATATACTATTAAATTATCCCATAGCCACATCTATTGGATGGGTTTAAAATAGTCGCCCCAAATTAGTTTTTCGTAGCCCTTAAAAACCCTATGCTCTTTATCCTTCAACGTACGACTGATGTAAATCATAAGATGCTCAATACCAGCACCATCTTCTTGAGTGGATAAAGAAATAAAACGACGAGTTGTGCCAGACTAGGGATGAAACTTCTAATGTAAAATACTTCTTCGTGAAACTCTTTAAGTTTTCTCACAAACAGACTTAGGCGGATTCATGGTTGTGATAGCTTGTGTCCTACCAGGATCAATTTTAATATCTTCTCTAGTTACTTGGAGGATTCAGATCTCTCAAGAAAAGTAAGTGCTGATGCAACAGATAGCTTGACGGCCTCGTGCAACTTTTGAAAATGTTTAGAGGCGAAGATTCCCCATCAGTGTTCTGTAAAAAGATAATAACCTATTGATTAAAACTTTAACCAGATGTAGCTCAGACACGTGTGGCTCATGACAATCTAGGGCTCAAATTCTTAACTGGATAAGGAGAACGGCGACAAAAAGTGGATCAATCGTACTATCTTTATTGCACGCTTGCAAAAGTATTTTTTGATCAACAACTGTGATAAAGTCGGTAGGCTGCCTTCCATTGTCTTGCTCACGTTCATCACGAACATGATCTTCGCCGTCATTATTAGTAAGATTAGTTGCAGAAGATTCTTCACCTACGTTATTCTTAGGAATTTCATTAGTTTTCCTATAGTAAACGTGCATTGGTTCCACGTGTTTGGATATACCATTGATAAAAATTCTGCAAACATCTTTAGATGGGTTAGTATGTAAGTATGTCCATTTGAGTCTTGCAACATCATGCTGAGCTTTTCAAAGCTCATCCTGATTTTCTGGCAAGATTTTTTTCAGTGGTTATATTGGCAGATCTTCATGCTGCCGTAACTGGAACGCTTGGTATTGTTGAGATCGGTTTTTGAAGAATCTATTTCCTTCCTGGTAAAAACCATGATTGTTATTACGAATAGTAACAACCTCACACAGTCCCACTATGGTCGTCGAAATGTTTATGCGTAAAACGGATAGAGTGAAAAAACGTATGGGATTTAGGGTCTAGATTTGAGGTTTGATGAGTTGCAGAAGGTTCGTTACGAATAGTATTCGCCTAGAAAATAGTCATCCGAGGACTAATTCATTTACATAAAGGAAAAAGCAGAGCTGGTCTCAGGGAGAGAAGCAGAGAAAGAGGGATCAGAGTAATTCTCAGAGATGAATTAAGACTCTGCGTGTTGTAGGTTTAGCATGGTCGATTGTTGACCAATATATGTATGTTGAACTAACTAATATTAATTCGGCGGGATAAGGATGCAGTGATATGGTAAGCACATTCTATGTGCATATTATTTTCCAGGAATAACAGATTGATGTGCATATTATTCCTTGATTCTCGTAACTACCACGATCGACTATTAGATTTAGCAGTAAGAACACAATTGGGTATTCATACATATGTTGTAGGCTACCAGACCAAAAACCTAAATTTACCCCCCTTCCCCCATGTGAATGTTAGTCTTCATGTGAAATGGAAGTTTAACTCCTAAAAAAGCACTCCATGAGGCCTCCTGTAATTTGATCAATTTATTTATACCCTTTCTACATGCGGAAGAACATGACACAAATTTATAGGATAACCAAATCATAGTTACTATAATGGATTGATGTTTGTGTCACATAAGGAACACGGGATAGTCATGATGATTGCGTGTGAGAACACGAAGCTTAGTAGAAAGCAAGTATCAACTGAACATGGAGATTGTGCGAACTCCTGTAGCTTAGATGACGTGGTAATGTTCATGGAGTCATCCATTGAAGTTCCCATGAGGCTCTGATTCATGGAATCAGCCGTGGACGTGCCCATGAGACTGAGAGTGAGGCTTGTGTGAGTGCACCTGAAGTGAATGTCTCATGTTGAACAAGATTAAGAATATGTTGGCTGACTAATGGATCCAATGGTGGACGTTCCTTAGCTACTCGTAGAGCTTATACGGGTGAGATTCGTGGAATCTCATACCCTAGATTTGTGGTGGTTGAGATTGAAACCCTAATTGTAATCTGTATGACGAGTAGAGCATCAGTCGCGTTCTACTAGAGTTTCTAATCGTGCTCAAGTGGACTTATCCGAGCATTAGTTGTGTCCCAGCGGAGTGAGCAGGTTAGTTTTGACGCCTACCCATGATAACTTTTGTTATTTATTTACATGACAAAAAATCATCATCAATATAGTGCTTCAGATTAAGGGTGTGCATCGGTCGGTCGGGCCGATTTTTTCCCAAACCGTAGGCCGAACCGTCTAGACCTTGGTTTTCTAAATGTGAACCATAACCAAGCCGTCCAATGATCAGTTTGGTTTTTGGACCTGTCCGACTCGACCGGTTTAATTCGGTTTAAATCGGTTATTAACCGAAAACAAATTTATAACAAGACAAAAGAAAACTTTAGATTTCTTTAATTTTCATACACATTCCAATACATTCAAGTTCAATAATTACAAATATGAGAATTCAAGAATACATCTGAGAACCAAAAATCAACCAATTACAAATTCAAGTATTCAAATCTAAGAATTCGAGTTCAAGTTTCACAAAGATAAAAGAAAAATACATCTTCATCTTTTTCTTTTTTGAAGTGCTTCTACAAAAGAAACATTGCACTTTCTGCATTAAACAAATATAACCATACATTTTAGTAACACAAAAACCAAATAGTTTAGATGAACAAAAGCAGATGCAAGAGAATCCCCAAATTTAAAACTTAGGGTTTTATTAATTCATGTGATCCCAATATTAGAACAAAATCAAATCAATTCATCAAGATTAAAAGTAAGTAGATGGAAGTAAGCATAATAACTCATTGCTGGTAAATCAATACTTGTGGTTTAATGGTAAATCGATACTTGTGAAGTTGTGATTCTGAATAATAATAAGAAAAAGGGTAGGAAGATGATGACTAAGACGAAAAAACGAAGAAGGTGGTGGGGTTGCTACTTGCTCGTGGTGATGGAAGTGGCGGTGTTATTGTCACTGTGACTATGAGAATATTAGAAATAAAAAGATTAGAAAGAAGATGGAGAAGAGGTAGATCGAGTAGAATTAGGGTTTAGGTTTTATTTAGGCTTATAAATGTAACTTAGTTGACGGCTAGAATCTAACTAGACCAATTGTTTGTAATTGATCGTTTTTTCGGTTCGACTCGGTCGGTTTGGAACTCAAACTGTTGGCCGAGCCGAGGATCGACGGTTATGAAGTATTCAAACTGTAAACTCAGCCTTTGATCTCGGCTCGACTCGGTTAGTGGGCGATTTTTTCAGTTCCAGACGGTTTTGTCTGTCCCTGTCAGTTTATATGCAACCCTACTTCTGATGCAATCACTTTTGTAAGTATTCTTGGTTTTCTTTTGTTAGTCAGACTTTTACAAGTAGGATATAAGTAATTTATAAAAAGACAAATTATGTAATTCGTACAAATTCATTTGTTTCCATATTATAAATTAGAATTCGTTAAAAAAAAACATATAATCTAATAATTTTTTTATTTTTTTATATTAGAAAATGTTGTAAATTCTTTTCCACAGGGTCATCTATATATCAGAAACGACTTTCTATTTTTCATAGCGGTAAATCCCATCCACCTAGCTCCAATTCCCACTGGAGTTTCCCTAGCACCCCGGCCCAACCACTTTCGAAGTTTTGGGAAGACCGTAACATTCCCATGTCACTTGTCGTAATTATTATTATCACAGTAAAAAATCAGAAGAAAACAAGATAAAACTTAACAAAACATTCCACGTCATCGATCCGCATCACAAAACCATTGTGTATATAGTAACTCTCCGATTGTTCATAAGAGAACTTGTTGATATCCAATCTCAACCATTAAAACTCCTTCTTCCCACCATTAAATTAAAAAAAAACACTCCTCATCCCATCATCAAACTCATCTCCTCTCTCCTCTTTCTCTCTTCAACGGCAAAAATGGAACCTTTTTTTCCTCCTCCTTCTCTTCCTCACTTTCTAGCTTCTCAACCACTCCCCACAGCAGCTCCACCGCAACCACCACCACTTACCACACAAGCTCCACCACCACCACCACAGGTGGTTATTCCACCAGCTCCTTTAGCTTTTTTACCTCTTCCACAGACAAATCTAGATCAATTGCACATCACTCAAGTTCAAGTAGCTACAGCACCACCCAAACAAACCCCTAACAGTCACAACAACCATCCTCCTTATGCTGAGGCAAGTCATTAATACTCCAAATCTTGCTCTTAATTTTTTTTTATAATTACTAAATTAACCCTAGATTAACTATAAAAATTGGGTCTTTTTTGATTTTTTTGTTTTTGCAGATGATAATCACAGCAATTAAAGCACTAAATGAGAAAACAGGTTCGAGTAAGAAAGCAATTGCAAAATTCATAGATTCAGCTTACACAAATCTACCACAATCTCATTCAGCTTTATTATCAAATCATCTCAAAAGATTAAAGGATAATGGCCTCATTATTACCATCAAGAATTCTTACACACTTCCTCCTCCAGTTAACAACACCAACAATTTCTCATCAGCTCCATCTGCTGCAGTAGTAGCATCTGATGGCACTCCTTTACCTAAACGAGGCCGTGGAAGACCACCCAAGGCTAACACTAGTCCTAGCCCTAACACCACCACCATTGTAGGAGGAGGAAGTTCTAATACCACCACCATTATAGGAGGTGCAAGTCCTAATACCACCACCATTATAGGAGGTGCTAGTCCTAATACCACCACCGTCACAGGAGGAGTACAAGATAGATCTGATGAGGTTCTTTTACCGGCTAAAACAGGTCGTGGTCCTCCACCAAGGTCAATCGCTAAACCTAAAGCCATTGCCAAGCCCAAGCCCAAGCCCAAGTCCAAGTCCATTGTTGGAGGAGGAGGATCCAGACCTAGGGGTCGTCCACGTAAACTCATTACTGATGCTTCTGCTTCTGGTTCTGGTTCTGATTTGGTACCTGGAATGGTGATTCTTCCAACAACTGAGAAGACCATTAATGGTGATGTGCCTGTGACTACAGTTACTTCTATTACTGCACCAACTGGAAGAGGTGTTGGAAGACCAAGGAAGGTGAATGTGGAGTCTTCTACTGTTGCTCCTGCTGTTAATGGTGCTGTTATGAAGCCAGTTAGTAGTGGAAAACCTGTTGGGAGGCCAAGGAAAGTTGGTTCGATCGGGAGGCCAAGGAAAGTAGTTGGTGCAGTTGGGAGGCCAAGGCGTTCTGCTGGGAGACCTGCACGGATTGACGGTGGTGTTGTGAAAAAGACAGCTGCAGTTTCTACTGGGAGACCTGTTGGGAGACCTAGGAAAGTGGTATGTATATTGTACTAAATTCAGTGGTTTAAATGTTTTAGACATTTTTGTGCTTAATTCATTATGTGTCTGAATATATTTATTTTGGGCCAGTTTTTGAATTTGTGTTCGATATTGCATATAGTAGGAACTTTTAGAAGTGTCAAACCCTTTAAGAAATGATGCTCAAGGAAACATGAATTGCTTGCAATGAGCTATTGGCTAGGTTGTATTTGGCTGTCATTGCTATGTCATAGGCTATAGTTGATCTCGGTATAGCTTACATGGATCCGTTTATTGTTCATTTTAAAGAGCAGAGAACTAGAGAATGATTGTAGAGTGCATAGAACTAGAGAATGATTGTATACTTGTATCAATGGACGTTACAACTCTATTACTTGTTAAGACAACAATTTTTGCATAGTTATAAAGAGATGTAGAGAAAAATTAGTTTCCTTCACCTAGTTGTAGTGATAGGTGTTTCATATATCTACCCAAAGTTTTACTTAGTAAACTTGATTAGAGTTCACTCGCTGTGCTATAACTTATACAGTTTACTTAATCAAGCCAACAGTTTTATGGTTTAGGCATTATCCCTTTAGTGCTGGCAAATTAAACCCTATATGTATATGAGGATATCTCCAATTAGCTTACACTTTTAAACATTAGCCTCCTAATTTCTTGAAATACTTCTATCATTGTTTGCTTTAAACTATTCTTCAGAATGTATAACATTTATTGAAAGTCTGCTCTGTATGAACTGTATTTGTTTCAGGGGAACAATATCAAGGATAGAGTTGTGACGTTATTGGAGGAGTCATTAGGTCTTGGAATGAATCAAAGTGTTCCTGACATGTACATAAGATTTACACAACTCTACACCATCATTACTGGTAAAGATTACAACCCTCCACCTGCAGGAGGAGCTACTGCCCAGGGAAATAACCAGTGATATAATCACATTTAACAGACAAGGACCCTAATTAGGATTTTCCGGTAGAGATTTTCTTTTTCTTTGTATGTAGTAGATCCTGGTCTAATGTAATAAAATTTCATGTCAGTTAGTTGTTATGGATAATATGTTGTCTGTTTCTTTAAGCTTTAAATGCAATGCAAATAGAGTGTTGCAAAAAAGGGGTGTTACATCTTCTGATTCTATTCAAACAAAAAACACTTTGTGCTATAAGGCTTTCATAAGTTTCCCTTTCAGCATGGGGTTCAGAAGTCGATATTTCAAAGCTGACAACTAGATCCAAATGCAGCGTTGCTCAAAATCCAGCCATACCTTGTTTGCAATTCAGGAGTTTGAGATGAGTACTGTAACCTCAAAACTTAACCATCTAACCCAAACATGTTCCTAGAATGAGTGTTGGTGGATGGTATAGAATGCAAAAGTTGTGGAATGCCTCAAGAGAATCTCCAATAGAAGATTTTAGACTTCCCTTTAACATAAATTCATCTCAGAATGAGTGTTGGTGGATGGTATAGAATGCAAAAGTTGTGGAATTCCTTAAAGAGCATCTCCAATAGAAGATTTTAGATTTCCCTTTAATATAAATTCATCTCCAGTAGAAGGTCCTATAAAATAGGAGGAGTGCTATACTAAATAAAAAGATTTTAGAGAAAGTCCTAACTAGACTTTTAGTTAGACTCTATGTGTCATTTTTTTTCCTTTTTTTTCTTTAGTAATTATTTGAACGGTTAAGATTTTATCAAACTAGAGATTCTAAGTTTAAACCCACACACTATTGGAGATAGTTTATTAGGAACATTTAATTGGGGAATACCTCTATAAATTGGGGGATACATAATAAAATAAAATAGAGACATTTAAAGTAAAATCAATAACCCCTTCTCCATATATCTTTTGTAATGACCAAATTATCCTTATACTTTTAATTTATTATCTTAAGTATATATATATTTTTTTAAAAAAGATATTTTCTAATTTGTTTTAAAAAAATTTCTTTATTCTTTTTTAAATAAATTCTTCTAAAAAACTCAGGATCAGCCATTTATAGTAAAAAAGAAAAAAATTTAAAAAAAAATTTAAAAAAATATATAAAAAAATAACTTAGTCATTTATAGTTTTAAAATATTCCTTATCAATATATCTAGGTTGGTATAATCTTAAGCATCCCCCAATTTATAGAGATATTCCCCAATTAAAGGTTCTTTATTAGCTATGAGGTCCTATATTTACTACAGGTATAGGACCCATAAATAAAAGGTCTAAATAAGCCTGACTTTTTTGAGAGCTACCAAAAACTAATTAGGGGCGATTAATAAGACAAAATAAGGTCATTTTGAAGTAATCTCAATACATCCCTTATCCATCTATTTTCTATAGTGGTTAATCTACCCTTGCTTAATTAGTGTTAATTTTGATTAATTAGTTGATTAATTTGGTTATTAGAAAATGATTTGAGTTAGTTTTGGATTAGAAATCGAGAGTGTTTTAGATTGATTTTTCGAGTTTTAGTTTTGTACAATCGGTAGGATCGTGATTTATTTTCCTACCGATTGTACAATCGGTAGATTAATGGAGTACTTAAACTACCGATTATGTAAGTTGCCCCAAATTGAATTTCTCAAAACTTCCAAAATTTTGAACTCTTCATCTTTCACAATCGGTAGGTATTGAAAATTTATATCTACCGATTGTAAACATATAATGAATTAAACTTTAAAATTTTAAACTTTGCAATCGGTAGTTTAAAGATCAATTTTATCTACCGATTATAATGGTTTTGTTGTCCAGGACTTTTCTTGCTACAATCGGTAGTTAGTGAACATAAATAACTACCGGAAACGCAAGACAAGCAGTGCCCCACGAATAGTCTCTAACTTTGTGGATGGGATCCAAAAGTTGTAGCAGGTTGGCGTCAACCCGGTTGCCACTAGCATTTAGGAAAATTACACATCCCAAAACACACAGAAGATATGCAGTTGTTGCATCTCTGACCTGGTCATCGCTGAACTCTGGGTTGGCATTCTCTTTTTCCAAGGTGCCTCTGAACCTTTCCATCAGATGAACCATACTAAATTGCCTGGTTCTGTATTTAGCGCACCGGTCAAACTCTTCGTTAGAGGTCTCTCGGTCCCAGCCAAAGCATTTCTCGGTCAAAGTATAAAGCTGGTCCCAGCTTAACTGCTTCACATAATCAAACTTGATCATCGTACCATGGTCGGTCAGACCTAGAATCTACACCACATCATCGGGAGTGATGGTCATCTCTCCCCACGGCATGTGGAAAGTATCGGTCTCTGGATAATACCGCTCCATGAATGTCGATATCGACACACGGTCGTGTTTTAACATGGAGTTTTCGGCAGCCGTAGATAGCCCCGAGCTCAGTATAATTTCCTGGAACCGAGGACAGTCATCCTTCAACGGCCAGTCGTTCATCTTGTATGGTGCGACAGTAGGTTTCAGTAGACGGACCATATTAGAATGGTCCTAATATACACGACGAATTAAAAACAATTAGAATAAAAGTTAACACTTCTACGAATAAGAAAACAATATGTTAAGAATGGTGTTTAATAATTATTACCTCGGTAGAGTAGATTTCCTTGGCCCAAGAATCCTTGTAGCCAAACAATTGACGTCCTCCGTCTCTTGGGAGCCCGGGGATTTGACCTTGTCGGGGACCCTTAATCTTCAGAGAGTCGGGGACCTTGTATCCTCGTCTCTTCCTTGGTTGTTTCTTTGGAACAGTTTCTTCTTCTTCTTGGGTAGCATTTGGTCCACCTCCTTCGAAGTGTTGAGCTTGAGGAGCACTTGGTCCTCCTTCTTCGTTTTGGCTAGCGCTCTTTTGTCGTCTAGCACTAGCGGTAACCTTCTTACCGCCTTCACGACGAGGCCCGATAGAATTAGAACGTTCCTTTGCTTAGTACGCTTTTCCCTTTTTTGATACAAGATAAAGAACAATTATTTCAATACATAAAACGGTAGACAAAGTAAGTTGAACTCAACATATTTTAACAATCGGTAGTCAAAAAAACAACTTAACTACCGATTGTGAATAATCGGTAGTACAGAAAACAACTAAAGTACCGATTGTTCACAATCAGTAGCTCGGGCTCTACATTAACTACCGATTGTGCATAAAAAAAATAGGAACACAAAAGCCTATGGACACACACACAATCGGTAGTTATATAAAAAATTTAACTACCGATTATCACTATATTTGGAGCCAGTAGAATAATCGGTAGTTTAGGTGTTAAATAACTACCGATTGTGATCGATGTTTTTGAGGATCAATAACTAGCACAATCGGAGGTTTAACACTAAACGAAACTACCGATAATCATTACTTTTGCATCCAGTAGAACAATCGGTAGTTTATGTCTAAATCTAACTACCGATTGTGATGGGTGTTTTTGAGGTTCACTGAACACTCACAATCGGTAGTTTAAGCCCATACAAAATTACCGATTATTACGAAATTTTTATACAGAAGAACAATCGGTAGTTTTAAGCTAAAGATAACTACCGATTGTGCATGATCTTCATGAGCAGTGAAGAACACTGCCACAATCGGTAGTTTAATACAACCACGAAACTACCGATTGTGCTACTGCACTTAAAACCCTTGGTATTCTACTCACTAATTCAAGCGATTTAAGCAATATAAACACAAATTATGGTAAACCCCTAACGTTATTGGAGCCATCAACTGCTGGAGAGGCATATTTTCGTATTCGGACTCCGTGTCTACTTCATCCTCATCGCGTTCATCGCTTTGTTCTTGAACAATTTCTCGATCTCCTGCAAATAGGGCAAATGGCATCCACTCTGCATTAGGAGGTTGACGAGATGTTTGTTTTTCTCAAGGCATCTTTAGATTGTAGTAAGTACGATTAATTGGTTTACGATTATACGATTAATTAGTTTACGATTAATCGGTTGAAGATGAGAAGAAAATGGTGGAAAATCGGTAGTTTGAAAAGTAAATGGTAGTTTTAAAATTGAGAGGAGAAGAAGAGAATCGGAAGTTTGAATGGTGAAAGTGTGAAATAAATTTAGGTTTAGGTTTTATAAATGAAAGGTATTTTGGTAATAATTAGATTAATGAAAGATTTTATGGTAATTTTATATTCCCCTAAGTTACCCCTTAGCTTCTCCCATTGGATGGCTTTACAAAAGTAACTCCTAAATGGTTTTTGTTAACCCTCAAATTCGCCAGGTAAATAAGACCTCCACATAGAATTTTTTACACATTCTATTGGAAATGCTCTTAGCATATTAGGATGTTTGAAGTAATAATTTCTTGTCCAAGGATGATGCTTCTCACCAGAGTAAAATATTCCGAGTCAGATTACATCAATGTCGTGAACTCTCTGGAAGGTCTGATGGCAAGATATTAATCTCATCTCTCAGTCTCAGAGCAGGACCAATCTTCTACAACTGTATGCTAATCTATCTAGCTGATGTTGCCAAACAAGGAAAGAGAAACAAAGTCCGTAAAGTACGGTACGGCAACTTTCCCAAGGATCATGTGATAGAGGAGTCATGTAATCCAGTGCCTTGTATCTAAATAAAATAAATAAACAGTGAGGTTCAAACTTAACTTACAATAGGTTGGTGTTTCTGGTTCAGTCATTCGAAGAGTTACTGGACCACAAAAGTAAGTGACATAAGACTACTCAAGCTGGGAATTGCCTGAGATACTTAACAAGTGATCATTTGTGAAACTAAGGCCTTATATTTGTTAGTCTAGTACATACTAAACAGCTGTGGAGGAAAAATGACCATGTTAATATCATGTTCTACAAAGAGTGGGGAACCATTTGGTAAAACTAGTCAGCTTCAAAATTGTATATGTATATACAATTCAATCAAGGTGGTTCATCTGACTGAACCACAGTCCGAGCAGGGACAGGTGATGGGAATCACATACTGATTTTAAAAGATCACATGCTTGGATCCTCTACTTAAAACCCAGCAGTGTATTTTATTTTATATAGATGAGCCCTAATACCCCAACAATTGATGAGTTACCAAGGTCTCTGTAAAAGCATACAAAAAATAGGGGCATCAAAAGCTACTGGTCTTCCAGCAGATTCACTTGTGCGGTCATTGTTACTGACGTTTTCGTTGGTAGAGTGAATACCCAACAAGAGCAGACACTAGAAGTGTCCAGAGCACCTGCCAGAAAAATAAATCATATGGAGTACAAGGGCTTAAACAAGGAAATGAGAAAAAGAAAGAATGTCAACAACAATGTCAAAATGAGAATTAAGTTTATTGACTGTATGACATCGTTCGAGCTTTCTGATCCGTGACTGCATGTCTTCGATTATGCTTTCCATTGGTATACTATCCCTGCTTGGTGAGGATTCTCCAACTGAATTGTTCCCCTGTAGTCCACCCGTAACACTATTTAAGAACTTGCAAAAATATTGAAGGCCCTAAACAATAATTATTGACACCCTTTGCAAGACTAACTAGAGTGGTCTTCTGCGAACAACTAAGTGAATACATTAAACTATTACAGTATCACTTCAATATAGATGTCTACATGATATTACAAATATGTTAAGTCTTTCTAACTGTGCATCTCTTTAATTTTCTAATAAAAACTTTGCCCTAAAAGATTCTCTTTGAGACAGATATTTTTCGAATAAGATAAATCTTTGTTTATGTACCTGACTTTTTATGAATTCAACAAGTTCCTGAAGTCGTGTAGCTTGATGGCGATGGATCCCTGTGGAGCTTCTTTCAAATGCTGGCAAACTTTCCAGAATAATTTGAAGATAACTCTACAATTGTATGAAATTAACTCATAAACCCATTGAAGAGATAGAAGACATGTGAAATAAAAAAAGTGGGATCTAGACAAAAGCATATTCACAAAGAGGACAACCTTAGTGGTATATGAACCATCTAGATCAAGTGCTGAACCAGCAGTGGCTACTACTTCCCTGTTTGTTCCTTTAATCTGTAAATATGGGCTCGGGATATCTTTGGAGATGATCAACCTCGATAAGAATCTAAATAGGATGAAAAAACCAAGTAAAGCCAAATAAGAGTTAAAATTTATCCTCTCAACAGGTAAGCTTAAGTTTGCAAGTGTATGCTGAAACTATAAGGTGTGATCCAAAAAAGAATGAATCAATAATGAAAGAGAAGAAAATTCAAGAAGACCTTTCCATCTTGATAGATCAATGCGGATGCTTCAATGTAAGCTACTGCTTGATACCTGGTATGACAAATGACATGACCCAGCATTGGGTTCAAATAAGATTAACAGGAAAGCAAACAATTGTGTCCAACCAGTAAATGTAGTTGTACATGGTGAACATAATAAACAATGAGATATGCTTCTATGGTGCCACAACTTTTGTTTTTATTATTATTTTTCTTTGCATAAGGAAACACACATTTTAACAGCTGAAGAAGAAAAAACTACACTAAGGTTACTCCTGAGTATTTTCATCAGAAAAAAAATAAATCATTTTTCATCAGAAAAAAAATAAATCATTTAATACCGGTTGAAATTATGTTGCTATGTTTAAGATGCTACCCAAGATTAAGAAGGCCAGAAACTGTGGTAATGCTGATATCGAAATCCACTTTTGGTTGTATGATAAAGTCACCTTCCCTTATAGGCTAATACATGTCCATTTAAGAAGAAAATTAGGATACAAGAGCCACACAAATCAACATGGGTTTTTACATGATGCAAAAGATGGACTACAATAAGGACACTGTTTAGCTGCATAACAAACCTCTCGTATCAGTAAAGCAAATCTGCCTTCACATAATCTAACTCTTATGCACTCACTTTCTGTGAGGCTCCTGTTACTAGGTGGTCCAGGAAGCCGCAAATATATATCAGTGAAATTCTGAACAGAACTGCAGAACTTTGCACGGTCAAGTAGTTTCAGAATGTCTTGATATCCGACCTATACATTAAAGAGTGTCAGGATGATACTAGGAGCAGACCCCTTGCCAACAACCCCACCACAAAAGAACCTCTTGCTTGGTTACCTGCTTATTGCTTTTCAGAACAAAAAGAGAACTCTCGGGAGAAAGAACAGGATCACAGTCATTTCGAATTTTCAGCTGCAATAAGAACAGGCCAAATAAACTTTTAATGACCATAACCACCAAAAAAAAAAGTAACATTAGTAAGAAACAGAATAGAGTAACTTCCACAAAAATTATCATATGAAACTCAGTCTACTGACATGTGCATGAACAAGGTGGGGTTCAATGTACTGTTGGAACATTGGAAACACTGTTGTCATAATTTCATCCTGTGACATATAACACCAGTCCTGTTCTTGTCTCTCTGTACTCTGGCAATTAGATGTGAATGCACCCCTCCAACCTGTTAGTGGAAGATAACACTAAGATGGCAGTGTCCAGAAAGGAAGATGACACAGAATAAAATCACCACTAAGAGAAGCTAGCTTAAAATTAGTTCTTACAACAGCTACCCACAAGTCGAGTGATTTACGAATATCCGGGTGCAAGGCATAAACCCCTTCAAAAATTATCTGCACAGACAAAAGAAAAGGAACAATAAGAATACTATTGAAAATAAGTTGAACTGAGCAAGTTTTGGTGTAGGAGATAGGGCAAACTGATGAAGTAATTAAGCTGCTAAAGATGCATTGCTAATGGACATGAGGTACAAATGTCTTAGATTAGATTCTGAAACAGGAAGTATATTAAGAAAGGTTGTTCATACGGAGGAAAAGGATAAAAAACAAAGAGATATGTCTGCAGGGGCCACTTCACTACCAACAGAAGCATCAATGGCATCACAACTACAAAAGATTAAGATAATAAGCTAAAACTTGCAGACAAAGAGCGCTGAATTGCAAAACATCCCTATGAGAATATATCATGAATCTTTTCGTCAGAGCTAGCACTGTTCTTTATTGACTGATCAATGCTTCGTAAAATGGACATGGTAAGCTGCCCACAACAGCTCGTCGAATAACTCAAATCAAACAGTTAAAACTATGGAATCCACTGCATCCGTAATGGTTACGAAAGGCTGCCCTTTGTAATGCTCGTACTGGTTACATTTCTGATAATCTGAATTCTCTGATTTTATTGAAACGGAATCAGGCAAACTTCATGAGTTACACAGTCGACTCATTATATAGATATCATGACTCAATTCACACACGTGCACTTGGCACAGACCATAACCAACATATTCTACTCACCGACTCATACACGTATACCTCACACACTCACACGAACTATACCAACCACACTCTCACACTATTACGTACCACTTAATTTGACAATCCAAATTCACTTGGATACTATTTCATAAAATATATGGAAAACGAAAGAGAAATGGATAATATCCCCTTCTAAGATAGAAAATGTACCACTCCACAATCCTCGGAAACTTGAAGTTCCTTGAAACCATTGCGAGTACAATTCTCTAGATCAAATATAGGCACCTTTGTCCGTCGACGGTTCCTTATCATCAATGTTCTGCAATGCATCGAATGAAAATCTTAAAATCGTATATAGTAAAATTAATACATGTAAACAATTGAGAGGGTTTCACAAAAATCAGCCTTTCTTATTGGTAAACACTACTCATCTGGATAACAGTATTCCGGGATAACCTAGGAATTCAGAGAGAGTTGTGTAATCTGCAGCCACACTTCTTCAATGATTGCTGAATGCAGTCTATCTCACTATTTTAAGTAACAGTCTCGTTATGTGATACTTTCATAGTATTATGACTAACTAACCAGACACGAACAAGACGAAACGTGTATAACAAAAAAAAAAAGTGAATACCAAAATAGATGATACAAACTGTAAATTTGAAATTGCACCTTTGAAAGTAAATGCTGATCAGTAGAACTAAAGTTATCAAACTTAAAGTCCTTCACTTGCTCAGATTTATAATAGCTTTCAAGTGAAATGACTTCACAACCAACTATGTTTGCTATTTAATGAGCTAAACTAGTTTTCCCCGAACCACTTGGCCCCCCTGCATTGCCACATACAAGAACATCTCACTTCTAGAGTATGTCGTGACCAAAAAAGTGATGCTTTAGATAAGCTGGTTATGAATAAATCAATCAAAATAGCAGCATGTATAAGCTCTTAGTCATAACCTCTAGATCAAATATAGGCACCTTTGTCCGTCGACGGTTCCTTATCATCAATGTTCTGCAATGCATCGAATGAAAATTTTAAAATCGTATATAGTAAAACTAATACATGTAAACAATTGAGAGGGTTTCACAAAAATCAGCCTTTCTTATTGGTAAACACTACTCATCTGGATAACAGTATTCCGGGATAACCTAGGAATTCAGAGAGAGTTGTGTAATCTGCAGCCACACTTCTTCAATGATTGCTGAATGCAGTCTATATCACTATTTTAAGTAACAGTCTCGTTATGTGATACTTTCATAGTATTATGACTAACTAACCAGCCACGAACAAGACGAAACGTGTATAACAAAAAAAAAAA
>JAJJMC010015859.1:18472987-18553325 GCA_023531435.1 Papaver californicum
AAAGTGATGCTTTAGATAAGCTGGTTATGAATAAATCAATCAAAATACCAGCATGTATAGCTCTTAGTCATAACTAGTACATAACTTGGAAAAAATGATGCAGACCAATCATGAGAATGGATTTAAAGGTGTAACTCAGTGCCTCAATCCTATGTTATGTGTTTGTGTTTTCATCAAATACCAACGCCCTATATACTGTAGGTCACTCTACTCTTCGAAAGCTAACATAATGGAATTCCTTGAACATAACAGAGAATTGCAACAGATGTACTATTAATGAATAAAGCTGGTAAACAACATAGAATCAAAACACTTGTTTAATTTTCAATTAACCAAATTATACTTTAGTATCGGTCTTTCTCTTCATATTTTATTTTATAGAAATGTAGGCAAGAGATGTAATTCGTATTATGGAACAAGCTCAATTACCAATGCCAACAATAACTGGGAGCCCCTTATTCTCCAGCACAGCCTGTAATTAAGCAGAAGAGCCAATGTGGTCATGGATGCAATCTTAACTTTCGAGAAGTTCAGAAGGAAAATTGTACTATGCGGTTCGTGTCGAAAATTCAACATGTTAGATACCTGGATTGCTTGAACAGCTAGAAGCAAACCTCTATCCAAGTCGTATGAATCAGGCATTGGAGCAAGCTGCATGGTATCCCTGAAAGAAGAATCTGCAGTTGCTCATGAGAGAAGCATTACATTAAACGAACCATAACACAGACGAAAAAGAAGATTATTTATTTTATGCTTAATGAATCCAGTAAATGTAACAGAAAAGTCAAGAATTACGCATCAATTCTATTTGCGACTTAACTGTCAGTATGTCCAGTGACCGAGGAAGTGAAGCGCCAAGTTGCTAGTACAGGCTCCATTTGGGACTTTGTTGGGGACCGTGTCATGGCTGAGCTAGGTCCTCAAGACTGTTAACAATGTTTGAAGTAACACGGATTGGTTTTGGGGCTTGGAGGGCCTTCTCTTGCACTTGAGCCAAGGATATACTAGACAAAGGTGGCGGTGTCTTTAGACGAGGCATGCCTGCAATTTGGAGTAACTGATTTGATAGAGCAACAATTAAGATCTAAAACAAATAACAAACAATAACTACTGACAGGCAACAACGGATTGAAGATGTAATGTAAGTCAACCCAGTTCAATACCTCTGCTTTCAAGACACATTTCTAAATACGACTTTGTGATCCATGGTCCCTCAATACTCATCCTAGAGGCTTCTTCTCCAAGCACCTACAAGGAAACTAATAAATGAAAACCTGTCCACCTTTTCACTATAAAATAAAATAAAAAATAATTTAAAAAAAATTCTGCTTGTGTGATGTTTGCCATTTCTCATACCAAATACTGAACTCTTGATTATTTGTCTCAGATGGTCCAAATATGAAGAAGATAAAGAATTCTTGCTGGTCTGTTACCATGTAGTGGAAGCACATGCTCAGTGATTTCACTTGATGAAACAACAAAGAGAAGAAAGAGAACAGGAAAAACACCTAATACGAGTGAAAGAAGAAAAGAAGGACAAAAAATGCAGTCAACTGCACATCTATCATCCATCTAATGTAGCAACAATCACCACCTGGGGGCTTTGTTAATAATTTTAGTTGTAGATACCACCAAAGCAAAAATTAATAACTACAGCCTTAAAAAGATTATGTTGAAGACTCAGTACTCTTCTATCTGTCCCCCTCAACACCAAGAATGTCTTCCCAAGAGTGTCAATGGTTTCCAGTGATATTGACACTTTCCCATTACTAAATGATGTAGATGCGCGCTTATAACTGACAACAATAGTGTACTCCAAAGCAAGAAGTCCACCTAAAGTCATCCTTCCAACCTGTTTTAAGAGAAGTATAACATCCTAGATAGTAAATTGCAGGAATTGGAAAGACAAAATCGAAACTACCAACCTTTTCATACAAATAAATAATATGTAATTGAAGCCCTTCAGCTCCAAACGGCAGGAGAAGCTTGATAGGCTTTCGCTTGGTATCGCAGAAAAAATTGCATGATGCAAATGAAAAAAAGTGCCTCATTATGTTAGCGAGTAATGTTAAACTAAACTGTTTTGCTTTGAGCCTTTAAATACGAACCCTTTTGACTCTTTCTTAGTGTACTCATGCAAAATTATGATTAAAGTTAAAATAGCTTTCAAGATTGAGGCATTTTTTTCTTCATATGGATCATGCAAACATTTGTCGTATACTGAACGCAGGCATAATGTCAGACGTATATTGTGACATAGCGATGTGCCTCTTAGATCTTTTCGCCATTTCCATGATACTCAGTGAAACATGTCTATATCCTAAGGACTTGGCATGATATTTATGATAAAATTTCTTAATACACAACTTACCTCAAACTCAGCTTTTGGTCTGATAATGTAATTCTTGTCAACGATCCTCTGGTCACCTAGTGACAAGTAATATTTTATACCAGCCTGTCGCACCTTTATCCAATCATTGATCCGTGCTTCTTCAGATGCTGAAGGTGGCCTGAGGTACATCTCAATAAAACTGAAAACGTAAAAAGCCTTTGATATGGTTAGTCTTCTATTTCCTTCAAAAGATATTAAAGAAACTTACAGTGCCTGCGCATACAGTAAACATGGAGCGCCAAGAATTCTAACAATCCTAAGAACAATATTAACTTAAGCTATTCTTCATGTAGATAGAAACATCTGGTGGCACACTTACTTATCTGTTTGTGTTTCAATTCCACGAAAAATGAGAGCAGAATGTCCATTGGGAGACTAATACAAAAAATTAACTGAAAGTTAAATTCAAAACAGTGAGTAACAAAAACAAAATATCAACTTTGGAGGGTCTTTATCATACTCCTGGATTTCAGCCAATTTCTGTGAGAGAAAGAGCAGCACCCTTGCTGGGTGTCAATTGTGAAAGTACTTTTGTATTTCATTTATTGCCATTATGGGGGTACCATTTTGCAGTTTAACAAAAGAAATTGGACGAGAACAGGAAATCCGATGCTTGAAACTTAAGTTACCAAGCCAGAATATCACAGACCTCTTTGCATTTCAGTTTGTAGATAGGCTCCCTAAAAGGTGAAACAAAGCTGTTGTTGATTCTAATCTGCATAATGATAACATCCTTTAGCAATTTCAAATTGATAAAACCTCATTAGTTTAACAAAACACTAACCTGAGCATGATGGAGATCCGGCTCAATATCCTTTCTGAACAGTGGGAAGATGCTGTCAATGAGGGAATCCAAGGAACAAGAATCTCCATATGTCATATCGTACTTTGGAAAGCAGGCTGAAATGCACACCACCAACCTGGACCACACATCATTTTTTGTTAGCTTACACCAGATGAAATAAGCATGTCTTTCAAGCTAATTGTTTAATGGAGCGAGAATCTTACTACTGCAACCCGAATATCAAGCAGAGAGCGCACTTTTGAGTGCAGAGCATAAGTACCGTCCACAACCACCTGCTCAAAAATGTCACAATTGTAGCAAACATAAATGCTGAAAGCCTGAAACACCTATAAACAAGACATACAATCATAACAGTATATGATCTTACCACCCCTGTCGAAGAGCTCTTTATTGTTTTTGAACCAATATGATTCTTTTCTTGGAAATCGAACAACAGCACTACTGCATCTTTACCGTTCAACAGATCCTGTTACAACATAGTCATCACTAATAATTTGAAATACCATGACAACACTGGAAAGATTTGTAGAAAAAAGTAGAATGCTTCTCGAGCCAAACCTCAAGATTCCGAACTAAAGCATCAAAATCTCTTGAATTAAGACCATTCACTTCATCAGCTCCTTTACGATAGTTCTCCATTGACACACGAGCACAACCAATTACAGATGCCACCTTCTCCGCCAAACTTCAGAACATATAATTATAAACATAATTATCAATCACAAAACAATGGCAAACGAACATACACAATCCTACTCACATATATAAAAGAATCACAAGAGAAATGTATTATACCTAGTGTAACCAGAGCCACTAGGACCACCAATGCCTACTATGACAAGACCATCTTTTTTTTCTCGAAGCTCTTGAATAGACTACTAACAAATAATATCCATAATCAAATGTCTGTGCCAACAACAAAAACCAAACATTAAGTAATCGAACTCAAAAATTTTACCCCAGACATAACTCTATCCATGATCAAGCAGTATTAACCTATAAATTAGGCGAGAAAAACGACGGAAAAGGCGCCAAAATTTCAACCTAGTTGTAATCAACAATAAGCTTAACTTAATCAATATGAAACATAGAGTCATTAGATTAAACAAAATCAAGATGAAATTATACCACATGGAGAGGAAGGGATTGGAGAATCGAAGAAGAAGTGGAAGATTGTTGCTGCTGTTGTTGGTGGTGGTGATAATCACGACCTCCACCTTCAAATACTCTCTGAACTACTTCGTTATCCATTTCGTAGTTCGTACCTAATTGATGATGGCGTTGTTGATTGCAGAGAACTGCTGCAAATAGGAAAGAGAAAAAAAGAAAATAAAAAATGGAGAGAATCTTTTAGAAGAGGTGGTGGTGGGGAGGAGGGGACTAGTTGCTGTCTGGATGCAGTTATCAAAGTCCTAAAGAACATCTCCAATAGAACAAAAAAATTCATTTACACCTTTTATTCATATATCCTAACCATATACTAATAAATATAGGACTAATAGCTAATAAACTATCTTCAATAATATAAAATTTAATTTTAAAAATATTTTATATAATAAAATTTTAACTGTTTATTTTAATTTATATAATTATTTAAAAAAAAATTGATGAATAATAAAACGTGGAGGTGAATCTGAAATGTGTAGTTTAGACTTTTTTTAACACTTTCGTATTTAATATTTTATCCCTTTTAATTCATAGGATCTAACTATTGGTGATGAATTTATGTTAAATGGTGGTCTAAAATCCTACATGTCATGAATAAAAAATATTTTTACGATGCTCTAAGACTTCTAGTCCCGAATAGCAATTCGGAATTTGGCATATATACGGAGCGACAAAGGTACTAATAGTATATGGATTCGTAAAAGTTAAATTCGGTCAAAAATACGATCAATGACTCATGATTCGAAAGTAATTCGAAACGATTTTTGAGATGTGAATTCGAAGAACAAAATTTAGCATGATAAGAAAATACATTTTGGTACAAGCTGATGGGATGGTGACATAATTTTGTGATTTATTGCACTATATATACAAATTTTACACTATATACAAAAACAAAAGCGTGTAAGAGTGGTTTGTACACTGTGTACTAACACCATAGACTATGGTTTGAGTCTCCTTGGGAGCAGAGTTTGCAAAATTTGGAATAAAGAAGGGAAAGGACCGTTTGGGTTTATAGTTGGGTTAGTAAGACTGGGCCTACTAGCTATTTGGGTTTAATTAATTTAATATCAGCTGGATTGATACGACGAATTCAAATATGGATCAAATAATTTGCGCATAATTCGGACAGTTTAAAGAACGCACGTATTAGATTTGGTGTTTCTTTCGGACAAAAATATTATTTGGAACCGTTCGATACAAAAAAGTTCATGATGAATTGCTAACTAGGGTCCCAAGTCTAACTCATAGTTGAGTTTTCCTTCGGACCTTTACCAACTGATCCCATTTGTTTTGTTTTTGCTCTCTTAAATTTCAGTAGCAGGTGTTCTGTAGTATAATGGTAAAGTTGTTGGGACTGATGATACCAAGAAATAAAATATAATGGACCAACAACAAAAAAAAGACGCCAAGGGCGCAGCCTCATATATATTAACACTAAGAATTGTCGTTTTATTAACACTAATTATCATCGTTTTATTATCAAATGGACGAGCAGGAAGAAAAGGTGCCAGAATTACCAAATTCCGAAGGAGTTACCTGTAGATTCAGACATTCAATGGTAAGGATTCTGTTGTGTTATATGAATTTTGATAGTTCCCCTAGAATTTGATAACCTCTTGTAGTAATCATAGTTTTTCGGGAGGTTCAAATAATAAAAATGTTGATGAGTTTCAAAAATTAAACAATACTAGAATATACTTTAATAACTAGTTATTCAGATATTAAAGGTTACCTCCTAACTTATTTTTAATTTCCGATGATCGTAATTGGTTGTCAAAGATGGTTTAATTTGACAATTTTTTAAACTGAATAATTAGACTTTGTAGATTTATCCCTAATGTGCCAAGGTAATATGATACAATAATTATATTAAAAAAAATCCATGATTTTTTTTTAAATTCCATATTGTCGTATTGTAACATGATTGTTCTACATCGATTAATACCCAGTGAGAGTTATGTGTATCTAATAATTATGCTCCAATTGATAGAAAAAAAGAATATTTTTATAGAGAGAATTGGAAGAAGAAATGGGCATTTCTAGGTGGAGACTGAAATGTAACTAAACTAACAAGGGCAGGGGGGTGGGTAACAGGGTGATGAGGGATTTTTCGACAAAGTGTATTTTGCATGCAACAAAGTGTTGCAAATCCCATTTTGCCTGCAACAAAGTGTTGCTACGACAGAGTACAACTTGTTATATGTGACAGGCCGCTAGCATCTTACCATGTTAACATATCCTACACAGCTGGCCATGTGTGGCTTACTATACAAAAGTTGACTATCGACGTTTGGTACAAGTCTGATCAACTTGTCGTATCTGGCCAACCGCACACACGCTTGTTGGTCCGCGCTTTCGTGTCACTTGTTGTGTCACATGCGCTCAAATACGCGTGACTGTACACATGTGACTTACCACATGTGTTGTACCACTTCAACACTCATATAATTTTTCTTTTACTCCTTCATGACCGTTCATCACCTCACGCTAATGCCATGAGGCGTAGTACCTACTTCACTCTATGTTAATGTCAGCGCTGATTGACACGCCCGGTCTCTCACTGCTCATCTAAGTTTCTCAGAGACTTGACATATTTATTTTAGCATACCTTATGCAAGTCTTACCAATCTTAATGGGTTCACCAAGACTCGTCATTCATTTCTAGTCAGGCATGACAAGCCGCGCAAGTCAACTAACTGACTACCCAATTAACTTCACAAAATTAGAATTTAACTTTACTAAAATCACATGAGACATCAAGCATGTCACATATGGGGGGATACACTTTAGGGTTTTGATCTGACGGTCTACGACATGCGGTGTAGCAATGCATTTATTACGAAAAAATGACCGGACGTTCAAATGGTTGACAAATTAAAGTAGGTGTGTAACCGCCCAGTTTTCACAACTTCCATTTCCTACGAGGTTAGGGTTTACATTTCACATTACTATAAATAAGTCATTCAACCTATTCACAGATCAGAAGAGATAGACGGACGAAAACTTATGTATGAGTCTAGATACCTGATTTCATATAAACTTTATATTAGTCATACACAAAGAACCTTTCACATACAGTAATACATAACAATTACACCATAAAGAGTCTGATACTCTGATCTCAACATTTTATCTGCTTCTCTTTTTAAGACCAACCCATTCTCCCCCTTTGCGACTGAAACAAGACATGAACGACTATTTCTTGGTTTAAGCCAGTCTTGTACAACTTGATCTCTCGAATCTAAGTACTTATATAATACATTTGTTTTCATCCCGAAACAACAACCCGCAGTACAAACAATTTTTTTTTTATGGGGGCAAAATTCGAAGTGAGTATGAGGGACCAATGAGAAACCGACATTTGTGATTCTTTTTTTGACGGTTTCTAACCAATTTAATTTATGATTTTATACTTCCAAATTACCTTTTTTTAACCCAAAATAAATCTTATTAGTTATCTAAAAATAAAATGAACCTAAATTAGCTTAAACATAACCAATTTAAAATAAAATAAAATCTAAGGTAATAATATTAAAAATCTTTTTCTCTTATTAAATATTTTTATTAACTTATAAAACCTATGTTTGTACCATGTGTAAAATAGTCACATGTTGGGCTAGATTGATGTTCAGACCGCCATCCTGCTACTATCCAAATATGTAGGCCCGTTATGCCAGGCCCAGTTTATCGACCTGTTTTATCAAGCCAGTTCGTCGGCCCATTTTGTCAGGCCCAGTTCGTCAGCTCATTCTGTCAGACATGATTCGTTGGCCTGATCTACGAAACCACTTTATCCGGTCCGGTCCAAAAACTACCATCCAGATTGGCGTTGGCCTCGACAGACATCCAGATTTACTGGCGGCCACGACATCCGGCCATGGTCGGCGGCCAATACTTCTGGCACTGCATGCGTCCACGACCAGACAGTCTACAAGAAATGCTGTCAATGTTCTAGCCATGTAGCCATCCATGCGTCAACCATCCGTCCAGCCAGCTAGTCTGTCAACCATCCAAACTGCCAGCCCAGTCTGCCAATCCGTTTCAATCGATCCAATGACAGAACCTTAGAAAAAGGTTCTGGAAAGTTCTAGATTGCTTGTTGACCAAGTCATTATGGGAAAAGTTCTGGGACATTCCAGATGTCTTGCTGGCATTTCCTTGTTTATTTTATTTGATTGGGATTACTTTCGGTTTTGGTCATGTAAAAAAGCCTAGTTTGAATTCCATTTTCTGCCTCCACATACTTAAACACACATGGGTAAATGAAAATCCACCTTCATGTTGATTAACTACCAACACTAGTATTAAATTTGTTAACCACGTTAGGGACAACATATGTAATTAAAATATGTGTGTTTCATACTTTTTTGAGATTTTCTTAGGATTTGTTATTGATGTTAAAGAATTCAATATTGTATTTCAGGATCCTATAGGTACTATTGTTGCTGGTATCCATCGAAAAATTACAAAAAACGAGTTTGGCAAGTATATCTCCGTTAGCTCTGTTTAATTCTCAATCAGGTATTGTGAAAGTTTAATATCTTTTTAAGAATTGATGATAACTAGCTGGGATTTTAACAGTTATATGACATATTCATATAGATATCATGTTTACATTTGTGCATGGTTTTAATTATCTCTTGGGATGAATCGCTAATATATATAGGAAATTTTGTTTCAATTACAACTTTCAAATTTATCCAACTTGTAACTATTTTTTTGTCAACAAAATGGAAGAGCAAGGGAAGCCTTATTCATTTGATTTGAATGAAATTGATAATCCAAGTGAATCTATGGTGGTGGAAAATTACGACAATGAGATTGTTCGAACTAACGCCGACACAATATTGTTACCGAGGAGGCTATGGAAGATGACGAAACCATAATGAGAAGAACATTTAAGTCCGATGATGATGCATATGAATTTTAAAATACTTATGCAAGGAAAGTTAGATTTAGCGTGAAAAAAAAATCGGCCTCGAAAAGAAGAACATAATATATTTGGTATTCATGAATCATTTACAAGTGATTTTAGAAAATGTACTCATGATTACGAAACAAAAGATGAGTTTTTGTTAAGTTGGGAACAATTGCTTGAAACATACGAGTTAAAAGATAACAAATGTTTGAATAACTTATTCAAGTTACGTAAAAAATGGGTACAAGTATACGGCAGACAATATTTTTGTGCTGGTATGACAACCACTCAAAGAAGCGAGAGTATTGATAACTACTTCAAGTAATATTTTAAGAAAAAATAAACTCTTTCAGATGTAAAACCATGGGTAACAAGAAAAGATCGAGCATAACAAATAAAGAAGAGATTTATCCTAAAAAAGATACAAGTATCAAGAGAAAACCTAACAAAACGAAGAAAGAAGAGACTATTTGGAACCAAAAAACGAGTATCAAGGTTCCATTATGATGCTTCAGACGTGGAACCAAGAAGAATCCAACCGATTTAAAACTTACCCGAAACTAGTATTCCCACCAACAAATATGGAGTATGCCATGGATCCACCTATTTTGTAATTGATCTAGTTTTAAAACGTAAAAATAATGTACTCTAGATTTACTTATTTTTTTACTGTGATGGTTTCAATCACAACAAATACTACCATTTCAATTTCGTTATTTGTTTTACATATTAAAATTTTTCTAATTAACCACGTTTTTAGAAACCTAAACCAATTTTCAATATTATGTGTTACAAAATCCCAAATTTGTTTATATATAGATGAATTTTTCTACTTTCAAAATTCTGAAGAAAATATTAGGCAAAACTCAATTTATACATAAATAAAAGTTTATAGTATGAATTATTTTTTATTGCATATGAATATCTTTTTTGTTTATAAGTTCTTTTTAATCACATAAAGTTTCTTTTTTTATATATAAATATTTACTATTAGTATATTTGTTGATATATAATCGTCAATAACAAAAATCGATAGTGTATTCATGTTATCTTAATGAATATAACCTAATTATAAATTGTATATATATTAAAAACAATGTTTAATAAAATAAAACAACATTTTGAAGGTTTTTTTAAATTGGATATTGATAAATACTTCGAAGAGGCCAAAAGGGGAATGATATTTTGTTGGAAAACAACATAACCTTACATTTAATGACAACTATAATAATATCTAAAAACACGGGTAAACTTATTTAAAAAAAAATTGTTTGTAAACACCAATTACTAGTTATATATATATAACCACTAATATTTTATTATCATTGAGTGTAGATTTTGTTGTTTTTCTAACTAGTAATTGGTGTAGAATATTAGAAGAAAGATCTATAAGTGTACTTTTCGAGATTCTACGCACATAGCCAGATAAATTTCACTATTGTATTGTTTTGCCATAATACATGTTGAAACAAATGTAAGAATTCGAATTTATTTAGGTTTGGGGAATCCACCGTCAAATTTAGCTGATTATCGATCTTTAGAACACAATCATGTATCTCTAAGATATCAAGTAATAGATAACTTGACATGAGTCTTTTTGTTAAAATTTCATTATTGATCGACAATTCGGCGAGCCAGAGATACTTGAGATAAGTCAAATTCATTCTATCAGGTAAAATAATATCCAAATAATCATTATCATATAACATATTAATCTGTAATTTCCGTAATGATGTAGAGTTGAGAAGTTGGTGCGGAAATTTATATGTGAAGTTATTATATTGACGGGTGTATGGATAATCCTTGGACATTGCGTCTTACCACATTACGAATACACTGGTTGGTATTTCTTGTTACTATATCATCTTCTGAATGGTTACCCCAATCTAAATCAAAACTTGAAATATTTGAGTCATCGCGATGAATTAACACCATGTATATATAATCGAAGAAAAGGAAAAGACTTATAGAGTATAGTTTATCTTTTTGATATCAAGAAACACATTTAGAGTGCAGTCCTTGTATAAAATAGGATGTGATTGAGTAGCTCATCTGGCAATACATTGAACCTATCTTCTTTTTCTTTTTCTTCTTTCATTCTAGAACCAGTTTGTGCATTTCTAGTTTCTTCCTTTGTTCTTGAAGAAGATGGTGTATTTCGGTTTATTTCCATAGGGTTCTTCAATTTAAACCTTGTTCTGCGATGTATTCTTGAAAAAGAGATATTTGTATCTTATGAGCCTTTTCCTGAGTATCAAATAAACGAACTGTCAATAATTGAGATACTTATTCTTGAGCATCAAATAAACTCTTTTTGAATCATTCTAAAACAAGTTTAATAAGCCTGTGAAAATGCACGGTCTAGTTTATTAATCTGATACACACAATCATTGACTTTTTCTTAACCTCCGTAGCTTACACTTAGCTTCTTGTCAATAATTTTTTCTAATCGAAAATATGTATTGTGAATTTAGCGGAGTATCTATCTACATATGTAGTTTCATATATTTTTCGCTTGTTACCGTTGTGTAACAAAAAATGGAATTCTGATCAAAATAAACAAAAAAAGAAAACAAAAAATAGAGGAAATGTTACGGTGGATTCCTTTATAAACCATAAATAATATAAACAACTTTTTCTTAGTGAATTTTGTAATAATCTAATTTCATGAATTAATGACCTTTCAGTTTTTTCTTTAGAAACATGACGAAATTAAATTTGATTTATTTCTCTACTATTTTTGTCTCCCTACAAAAAGAATTAAAAATAGAAAAAAACATTAGCTTAAATGACGTCGTTTAAATATCAATGATACTAATTCTTGCGCCACATAAAATTACATCCCTAAATTGTAACTGGATTATGTGACTAAAACATTTTCAGATGGTTTGTTGGTGCTGTTTTTCTTTTGATTCACCTCAGTTCCGTTTAATTACGCGGCGTACTATCTTCCTCATAACAAAGAATACGAGTACATAGTTTAAAATTTTGCAAGAAGAAGAAACACATACTTTCACTTGTATTGTTACCGTATGAAATTTGTTATCGTTTGATTTTGACTATAACTTCCATAGTTTTCCATGTACTATCTAAGATTCTCTTTCAAGACCATCAAACATCGTTTCCCCCTTTTATTTCCACTGCGCAAGAAACTTAATATTAAAAGCACAATTAGATTTCGTAAAAATATATTATGCATAATTTTTTTCATTGAACACTTTATGTATAGCTGGAAAAGTACGACTCCAAGAACTTATTGATCAGGAATCACTCAACAACAAAACTGCATACATGATGCATACAAATTTGTAAGATTTTACAGCGATGGAATAATTTCATGCCTCGAAAAATTTCAAGCCTAAAATAATTAGATAATTATTATCCTTCAGTCTTACAGGGGCTATTAACATAAAAATGACATGCAATATTATATTCATATAAAAGGATTCGTTATATATATATGCATATGTATCGATAACATATGCCTAACAACGCTCAACACTCCTGTATAAATCTCAAGTCGAATTCCTTCGTTCAATAACAATATTGTCAATATAACATGAGAGTACGTAATATGAAAACTTTTGTCACATCTTGTGACTGATTTACAGAGTTTGCGAAACATGTATTTCCAATTTTCTATATCCATTTGACACCATTTTTTTTATTTATATTAATTGTTGCTCTGAAGTAATACTTGTTGGGCTACATGCATGATTGTGAAGTATTTTCTTTAACCAAGCAAGGGGTTTCATCCAACTTTATCAATCTCAAAGTCTTTTTTTTTTCTAATTTTATTTTACTCGGAAAACCTCTTACGTTCTTATAACAATTAGTATTGCAACCCAAATCCTTTTGTTTTCCTTATAACAATGAAAACTTATTTTCTTCTCCTCCTCTAACACATCCAATTCCTAAAAAAAGTTCCTTAAAAACTTTTGATCATGGACCAGGAAAACTCTTAACTAAAGCTTTCATGGCTGATATAGATCCTGTAAAAACAACTTTGATATATAATTACTTTATTCCAAATAAAACCACTTTAAAAAAATTTACCCAAGCATTCATTAAAATTTTAATCTTCATCCCTTCTAAAGAGATCCTATTTACGATACGAGCATTAAATTTATGAGAAAAAATAACATCAACATATATATAATATTATATTGTCAAACATTATATTTAGAAAGAAAGTAACATTAGTGTATACATATTTTTCTTGGAGTGGCGTAACCTAAAGAAATAAGAAAAAATTGCTCGAAAAGTTGCAAGCATTAATGAAAGACGCATCTTTTTATTTATTTTGTTGGTAACAACTTCTACCCAAAAGATATAAGAATTGATTTTTCTACATGACATCTTAAATTTGGAGAAAACACAAGAAGTTGATTTTGGCGATGACGCTCCTTTATATATATAAGAAGTATTGATGGTGAAACTCTTTGCATCTCGGTATGTATAGGAAGCTACACCTGCTGCGAGTGTCAACGCCTCAATTGTCATTTCGATCATTATATCATTTTATATATAATTTGAGAACTTTTTTAAGGCATGTGGTTAACAGTTGTATCAAGAACGAATTCTATAGATTCTGTCCCCACTTAGGTGATTTTTGGCCAATAAGAATCATGGGTTTCAACTTATTTCTGGCTATTTTTGTTGCACACGAATTATGTGTGGGTGATGACTACCTATGGCTGATATATAAAAGCTTTAATCAAAACCCTAGCTCCCAATCTCACCTATTTTTTCCCTACCGCCTCATCTTTTCTCTTTCCATTCTTCTTCACTGGTTTTTTTTCTCCCCATTAATTCTACTTTACTGATTCTATATTGTGTTCTAATTTTTTTATTTTTGTTCCAATTATTGTTTGCTTTGTTTTTTTTTTTGCAGTTATAATTATTTTTTTTTGCTGAAAAAGATAGAAACCAAATACAATTTTTTTTATTGGTAAACCCTAACCCTTTTCTTTTCTCCTTCTCTAGCTTCCTATGACTTCAATAGTATCTTCTGTTGTTGAATATAACTAATGGTGCACATACACGACTATGTCAATGGGTTTAACTGCTGTTGGCAGATGTATATATTGAGTTCGGTCCAACAGGTGTTAATAGTGAATTTAGTAGCAGTAATGATAATGATACTTATTATCGAAATTACTGTGTTACTACTATAGCAGTACTGAGAGTGATACTTCTCTTTCTTTTGAACAACAATAAAAGGTATATTTTTCACTGAAACTGAGATTAAGTAATCTGTTTATTTGTCTTATCATTGTTGATTTGTTTCCCTAGCAGGTATTTGTAGATTTGGAAGAGCTTGGTGTTAAACCAAATGTCGCTATTGAGAGACATTATGATAACAACCCTATACATCTCAAGGTATTCATGCAACAGTGTCCTTGACTGATACAACCAAGCAATCTGATTTTATATGTTGAATTAATCATTTGACAAACAAATCTACTAATGTTTGGGAAGAAAGATCAATCACTTACAAGTATATACCATAGTTTATTTATCTATATTTCATATTCTACCCGACTTAGTTTAACAAGGTAGGGATACTGATGCCTACATAAATTTTTTGTAATTTGGTAGTTTAAATATTTTGAGCTTTTGATTTTGGTTCTCATATTGTTTTAATCAAGATGATATGTAAACATGAATGTAATAGGTGAGTAAGAAAAAAAAAATTATGACAAGAATCCAATCATTTTAGAGACCTTGCAACTGAGAGTTTGTTGACAAGATTTTGTTTTGGAAAATGCAGTGGTGGAAGATGATGCAAACTTGGTCAAAAATAACATTAAATTATTTGGTTGTTTGCATTCAAGGTAACGACATCGTTTTGGTTTTTCAGTTCAACATACGTGATAGGATCATTTTTTATTTCAATTTTTCAGCTTAAATTTACCAGAGACTCCATCATATTTGTTTTTCAGCAATTTAACATTTCCTTACTCTACTGCAAGAATAACTTAAACGCTGCGTGAAAACTAACCTTTCAGTATATTTTGAAATATCATACTATTGTAACCTTTTTGCATGATCATATATTTAGTTAGTAAATGAGGATGTTGATTTCGTGGAAGAGAAAAAACCAACATCAGACGGTGAACTCGAACATAAGAAGGAAATGTCTCTCACTTCATGTCAGCGAGCCATTCAATTAGGGAAAGAAATCTTTGCAATTATACAACTCGAGTTGTGCGGCAATAACGATGTTGCACGACAGAACCATTATTGTGATGGAAAAATGCTCGAATTTGAACATTTATCCATCTGTCCTATGGGTTGCCTCTTGCACTATCAACATCTGAGTAGTTTTAGTTTATATTATCATAATAGTCATTTTGATTCTATGTATTAATACTGGCAAGACATATGGACTGAGGCAATGGACATATTAGGTACCAGGTGGCTCATTATATGTAGTGTTAGTCTAATAATATCCTCATGCCCTTTAATTTTTTTGTATCATTATCACTACCATTGTGATCCTGTGAGCTTGGATGTACTTATAATTTTTTGTGTGTATAGCTTTCCATCTTCCAACTGCTTACCGTTTAACCTTTGTTTTTAGGTGTGGCATGGACCGAAGAGGAACACAAAATATTTCTACTTGGACTACAAAAGCTTGGGAAGGGTGTTTGGTGTGGGGTATCACGAAGCTATGTTATTACAAGGCATGAGAAATCAAGAACGTCATAATCCATTACCAATTTATAATTTTTTACATGTAATTCTATCATCCTTTTTACAGGTAATTTTCAAAGATGAGAATGATATGGAATTGACATTAGGATTAGGTTCAGCAAGTTTTCAACTAAAGAAGAAGGATGATAGATTTTTTTATTCAGACCAACTTTTATTATTCTTCTTCCAGTGCGTCAAGATACATTCAAAGAAATTACACACCAATACTTCACAGAAAACAAATGGGTACTCTCATTCAAGCTAATTATATTAACGAAGATGTTAGATCTCTTAATGTTAATCCAAACGAATATTGTTGAATGTATACAATTGTGATATTAATAATTTCTTCATATATTTTTTTTTTGTATTTTGAAGGAGCGGTAATTAGGATTGAATAATCCTTCTCTTGACTTTGTATATTACAGTTAAACAATAGGTGTTATACAGACATTATAATCTAATAAATAAGAATTACATTGAATGTCGTCTAACTATAAACTGATTTTTCTTTTACAATTGACATTTTTAAAGTTATTTTTTGCTAAATTGAGTTTATAAAAACTTACAATTGAATATATTTATTTTTCTAAAGGTATTCTCTTTTTTATTAAGTTTCAATGGAATTTGTTTATGAGAATAACAAAGTTACCAATAACAGTTGTCATATAAATCAACTAAGTTGGCAAAATGGTTAATATAAACTTAAACCCGTGCAACACACATGCAAGGGACCTGTTATGTATAAATTTTAACTCATTGTTTGCCTAAATTTCCACTTTCTTATTTTATGAATTCTCACTTTTGGGATATAACTATTGAAGTCCATGGACCTAACTAACCTCGAAAACCGACTTATAAGGTTAGGGTTGTCCAAGGCTTATAAACCGCAGGATCTTAAGTTGCACATACAATGTGGGACTAATCTCAACACGTTCCCTCACGTGTAGCCTCGTTGGGTCTAACACGTGGACATTAAATTGGGTGACAGGGAATACGTACGGTCATATTAGACTCGTCACAATTTTTTTGCTTTGATACCATATTGAAGTCCATGGACCTAACTAACTTCGAAAAAAGGCTTACAAGGTTATGGTTGCCCGAGGCTTATGAACCGCAGGATCTTAAGTTTCCCATATAATATGGGACTAGTCTCAACAATAATCTCCATCAAACCACAACTCTTATAAACCATTTTGGCAGCGCATGAATTATGTCGTTTGAATCAAGTAAATAACAGTATATCTATGCCGTGCGATCATACACTTCGCTGCTAATTGCTTGTCAAAATAACCCAACCCCCTTGAATTCCAGGAAATAATCTTACTACTCGTTGTTAACATCTTTTTTCCCATTATCAACACCCAAGTTAGACCCATCACTGTGATTTTGGCACATTCAGATACATAATTCACAGTTATGTGATAATTCTCCTTCAAACTCTCTTCACTCCCCAACAAACTGGATGCTTTAGCCTCAAGCTCGCACCATCTTCCATTTTATGCCTTTTCTTAACTTTGAGCATTATAACATAGAAACCCCAATGTCTAAAATTTATTTCTTTTAGACACTGATTCATTTTCTTTACCTACACCTCCACCTTACAAGTAGTGATTGTCTAATAACGTCTTTAGACCTCTGTTTGTACTGAGTCACAAGAACGTTCCACATCCGATTCATTATCTGACTCAGTCATTACACATGATATGGCGTACCGAGGCCGACATCCTTCCTTCTTTAAAAAAGATTCCCAAAGGTGACGAGAATAGCGCTTAGCAAGTATTAACATGAAGGTAGTCAATTAGGATTCTTAGAGATTTTGAGAAACTTGTTGTTTAAGAGAATTTGAAAGAGTCTTTGTAAGTTCATAAACTTTGAGTAACTCTTAGTGAATTTCATAAGAGATTTGTAGAGACTAATCTTATTAATTTGTAGAGATTTTCATATGCTTTAGTAGAGAAAAAAAATATTAATCAAATAATAAAAATGCTTTTAATCACCAAAATAATAATTAAAATTCAGTTATTTTTTATTAATTAATATGATTGTAAATTTTTTGATGAAAAATTAATGGTAATAATTTTTATATAATTTAGGACGATACAAAAATATGTCATTTTCGTTTCTTTGTAATGTGCTTTCATTTTCTTTAATAATTTTACATATTTTTCATTTACAAATTCTTTATAAAAAATGAAAAAACTTAAATAGAAAAGTCTCTCAAAATATCACCTATTTTGGAGAGATTTCTGTCCAGCCAATTTCAACTTAAAAGTCTCCAAAAATCTCTCAAAAATCCAAGTCCATGATTTTAAAGTTTATTTCTAATAATAGAGAATTTTATAGATTTTCAGAAACTCTCTATCCAATAACAAAAATATTCAGAAATTTAGAAAGAATCTTGATCCCTTAACAAAAAATTTTATATCTCACCAGAAATCTCTAGGAATCCTAATCTGACTATCCCTATCCCTTTGTAAGTCGGTAATTCCATCATCGTCGTCATCGTAATCGTATGTATATGTTTAAGGCTGCAGCTAGTAATTCGGCACAGTACTACACAAGGTAAGGTCGCTGGAACCTAATTTTGTATAACATTTCGATCAATCACTTAGACTGCATGTTGTTCTGATTTCATTAAGAAATTATCATGTACACGTTCAAATTTCTTCAATTACAGTGATGGGGTCTTAAGTAAATTTCTGACCTAATGGGTTAATGGCTAATTTCTGAAATCATAGATAGAATTTTTGGGTTAGCTTATGCTATTTGGGATAATTCCTGAAACTATTAGTTCAATAATGAGATTTAGTTTAAATGTCCAATTATGCAATTAGGGATGATCTTAAAGATACCGAATTTTGATTTACCAGATTTTCTGATGGAAAGAAATCATGTCATTGAGTGGAGTTGAGGCCAGCTTGAATTTGTTGGTTACATTGCGGGATTGCTTACTTATATTTACTAGGGAGGATGTTGAATTATCTTTGTTATTCCAAAATAATTTGTATTATAAGGGTCATATTAGAATTGGAATTTGATTGTTTTACTGAAAGTGGTTCTGTTTACCATGTTTACTAATTGGTCTAGCTTAGGCTTGATATTCAAGCTTGCCCGAGTGTAGTTAGGTCGGCATCTTAACTGTATAGAACTTCTGGTGGAGAAACATAATAGAAAACTGAAATGTCGTCTGCAGGTCAAGACTTTAAAACTAGAAAGTGCGCTTAGGCAAGCTCTATAGGGGGTTAAGATTCTCAAATATAACGGGTTTGAACTCGAAGAGTTTGTCATTTCAGTGTTTTTGAGTTTTGGTAGTCATTTCATGATATTAAGGATCAAAATTTAATAGTTGATGAGCTTTTGGTTATGATGTTTCGAACCATAGTTCTGGCCTTGATGGTGGTTGTTTGGGCAGTCATAGGTGTACTTGCAGAATCACGAAGTACGAATTCCAAAGAAAATGATGTGAGAATTGATCGTTGAAGCATCATTTTTTTCTAACCTATTCAGGTTTGTGGAGTTTTCATATTGGTTATATGAGAGAGTGAGTGTGGAGTTTTTTAGAAGTGGGAATGAATTTGTGCTAATTAGTGCAGTAATGATGAATGTTTGGAAAGTTTCTTTTGCTGGTCTCTCTTGTTTTACAGCTATGAATTCTAGCACTTGCTGACACTTCATTGTGTGCTTCTACATAACTATGTCTTAGATAGAGTTTGATTGCTTCAAAATCAGACCAAGTTGTACGGTGAATTGATGCTTAAACAGATTGACATCTGCAGTAGTATGTATAAATTTATCTTAGCTTTTTCTGCAGGTCCGTTGTGCGTGCATTTCTGCTAGTTAATCAGAAAAAGAAATGCAGTGTTCGAGCGTGCAGACTGCTTTCAAAACATACCCCCTTGCAAGATTGTTGATAACAAGACAAGTTTGTAGCAAATTATTCATCGGAGGTACTCTCTCTCTCTCTCTCTCTCTCTCTCTCTCTCTCTCCCTCGTATGTACCGATCTGAACATAAAAATCATCCATAAGTTTTTAAAACATCAATTTACATGAAGATTACAATGCTAACCTTCTTAGCCATGATCTATGTTCTTATAATCTTGGTTTGAGAGATGATTTAATCACTATAGACCTTAGAAGGGTTTTAAATATTGTCCGAGGATGATACGGTAAAATGTTTGAGAACATGACCGTATGAATATAGTTGTTAAGACCAAGGGTTTCATAGTTTGCAATAGAGGTTTAGTAGTTTTAGATGAAAACATAAAGAGAAAAAAGAAAAGTGTCCTCTGTAATTGATATGAACAGATTCTGCATCACATGAAATGCTCCATCTTTAGAAGTACCTTCTGACCTCAGAAGAGTGAAATGAAAAGCCATGCAGGGCCCCATTACTTTTTGGTATTTCATTTTAAGTGACCTGCCATACGTGTATAAGCATTGTATGCTGAAGTCATAGAACTTAAATGTGACAGGTCTTTCTCATGACACCAACGAAGCTGTACTCAAGGAATGTTTTGGGCAACATGGTGAAATCATTGAAGGTATTCCATTTTGATCCAAAGTCTGCATTTTCCGAAGCTACTAAATGACTGAGATTTGAGAATATGTATTCAAGGATACAAACATTATTTGCTCAATCAGTTAAAGTTATATGTGATCATCGGAGTGGGAAATCAAAAGGGTATGGGTTTGTGCAGTTCATGTCTGAAAAGTCAGCTACCACAGCTTTAGAAGAATTGAATGGTCAGGTAAGATTTTTTTATTTAAAGGTCTCGGCTAGGTTATCCATGCTTTGGTTTTAACTGAATGTTGAACTTCACTGTGTTTCAGTTATTAGATGGTAGAAACATACGTGTATCTATGCAAACAAAGATGGATGACAGAAACTGTGGGGTACAAGGTTTGCCTACTTAATCATTGGATATTCTATCCGAGCTCAATTGTTGCCTACTTGTCATCCAAATTCGGCAAAGGGATCACCTCTTATTTTTAACCTCATTTCCGATGTTTATACAATTTATTAAGAGGCGCAGATGAGCTTTCATTTTAGAGCAAGGAGCTCTTAGAATTTATTCCAGAAAGACAATGAACCATTGTAACCTCCATGATCATACTTCATACTTTCATTACATTGCTCTGTTCCTCCTCATTAACAAAACTTTCAAGCTCTACTTGATGTTATGCTTGATAATCTAACAGTAAACCAGGTACAGTAAAATCAGCATGAAGTACTTTTATGGGTTTTACCATCTCTGTTCAACAACTATTAAGTCTATAGATAATAGATTACAGCTTTCTACTTCCTATACCGTTGTGGCAAAATTAAGCTTTTGGTTTAGGGCAAACTCAAGAAATTTATCAGTGTTCTCAAGAAAACAGACCAAGGACTGGTATTTTCTTTCTGGTTAATTTGATGCTTCAAACTAGTCACTGATATTCATAGTGAGACATGAATTCAGGCAAAATCAAAATTTTAAAACGCTATGGCATTTAAAACATGTATTTCTTTTTTCTTATAAAAATGAGTTGACTCGTATGGGGAGATTTTAACTCAAAAGATCCAACGGCTGTAAACTTAGCAAATACTGTATCTCTCTGATCCCGTTGGAGTAATTAAATGCTACCGGCGCCTACCAGTTTGGGGTTAGTGAGACACGTGTACAAGGTTTCT
This sequence comes from Papaver californicum, assembly GCA_023531435.1. NCBI lineage: Eukaryota > Viridiplantae > Streptophyta > Magnoliopsida > Ranunculales > Papaveraceae > Papaver > Papaver californicum. Next base: position 18,494,647 of record JAJJMC010015859.1, read on the forward strand.
TGTTTGCTGGTAAAAAACTATTCTGCACGTGTCCTAGGATTGTGTTTCTGAGATAGTATTAAGTTAGCTGTGGGCCCATGCTGAATATGTCCGAGATCCTTCCGATTTTCCGACAACGTAACGGTTGAGGTGTCTTCAAAGTTTAAAGAGTAAAATCAAGGATAGTGTGAGAGTAGACTGTAAATAGAGAGATTGAAAAAAAAAAAAAAAAAGTCTCAAGATCTGCATGAACCAGAAACTCCTCCTCCCTCCTCTAATTTACAACCCAAAGAGCAAAAACTGAAAGATGCTGTGATGAAACTGTTCATGTCTAGACATTCATTTGATGACTCTCCTTTACTACAAGCTCAGAAACTCAAACTCATTGAAGATAATATTTCTTCATTTTTCCCTGCTTTAAAAACCAGACCAACTCATCCTCCTTATGCAACGGTTGGGCATTTTTCTCCTTTTCTATTTCTGTGTTGTTGAGTACTATATACTTATGTTTGTGTTTTTCTTTTACTTGAATTCATGTTTATTTTTAGATGGTGATGGAAGCAATTAAGGAAATGAATGAAGGAGGAGGTTCAAATGTGGATGAAATTTCAAAATACATTGAAATTAATTTTCAGGGATTACCATTTGCTCATTCTCATTTTCTCAAACATCATCTCACAAAGCTTGTTGATTCTGGTGAGATCTTATATTCTTATTCCAATGCTTGTTATGCACTTCCAGACCTTAATTGTAAACCTAGCCCGGAAAGTGAAAAGAAACATGCAGAACAACATCACCAGCATCAGCAGGAGGAGAAGAGGGGTCGGGGTAGGCTTCGTAAAAAATACGCGGCTGATGAGGAAGGTGATGGTTTGGTGGATTCTGTGGACCATAGGAATTCATCGGAGGAAATTTCTGTAGTACAAACTGATTCGATACACTTACGTGGCAATAACAATGAGGACTTGATGGAATTGGGTAGAAAAGGAGAGAAGCATCAGCGAGTCGATTACAGTAATATAGTGTTTGCACTAGAAGCAAACCCAGGCCAGCATCAGCCAGTGCACCATCAGCGGGCCTTGATCTATTATGCTAATATAGTGATTGGACTTAAAGCAAATCCATTGCAGCAGCAACGTTTGACGGATGGAGGCAGGCCAAGTAGGATACATGTAAACCAGCAGGAAACTGTACAGCAGCATCACCAATCTGCTTGTGCTAAGCCGGTACTGGAAACAAGAAAAAGGAGAGGTCGAGGGAGGTCATGGAAGATACATGCACACCACCAGGAAACAGTAGAGCAACAACACCGACAGGAAGCTGTTGAGGAACCCTTGCAGCAACGACAATCCTAGGGCCTAGGAAGACCACCTAAGATTATTGAGAACAGAAGGTTTAATATGCTTTATTATTTAGCTACTTTGTTATGAGATTACATTCTTTAAATACAAAAGGCAGTCAAAGATAAGGTGATAGAATCAGAAATTAGTTAAGATAAGGTGATAGAATCAGAAATTAGTTAAGATAAGGTAATAAGGCTTTTGATAGCTTGTGCATAATCCTAACCGATCCTTGAGACTCGGACTTAATAAGTCCCTCAAATTATGTTGCACTGGTAGTACTGGTGGACTGAGTTCCTGAGGCGGGCTTTACTCCTGAGCCTGTTGGCATAACACTTCCCCTTAAGTTGAAGGGGAGCTTGTCGACATTCAACTTGCTTCTCAGGAACTGATACCTTTGTGACATCAGACCTTTGGTGAAAATGTTTGCTATATGATCCTTGGAAGATATAAATTTTACCTGCAACTCCTAGTTGGCCACATGTTCTCTGACAAAATGGTAATCGATTTCTATGTGTTTGGTGCGTGCATGGAACACCGGATTGGCAGTTTAATACGTTGCACCCAAATTGTCACACCAAAGGAATGGTGGTGCTGTGATTATTCCCAGTTCCTTAAGCAATGATTGAATCCAAATGATCTCTGAAGTTCTTATTGCCAGCCCTGTGTATTCTGCTTCTGTACTTGATTTAGAAACCGTTTTTTGCTTTCTTGCACTTCAGGAAATGAGATTACCTCCAAAATAGATACAATATCCACTTGTCGATCGTATGTCAGGTTTCCTGCCCATTCATCATCTGAATAGGCTTGAATGGAAAATTCTGAAGTTTGCCTGATGTGTAAGCTGTAAGTAATAGTATGCTTAAGATATCGCAGTATTCTTTTGATGAGTTCCCAATGCTCAACATAAGGTTCCTACATGTACTGACATGCCTTGTTAACCGCAACAAAAATATCCGATCTAGTCAGATGCAGGTACTGCAAGGCCCCAACAATACTCCTGTAAAGTGATGGATCACTAAACTTAGTTGTTCCTTGCTTGTGTAGTTTCATTTGTGGACAAAGTGGTGTGGTCATCGGTTTGATGCCATCAAGCTTTGTGCGTTGTACTAAATCTCCTATGTATTTCTGTTGGCTCAGAAACAATGCCTTGTCTTGATGTAATACTTCAAAGCCTAGAAAAATAAGATAAGGTACCCATGTCTTTTACTGCAAAAACATCACTGAGATCACTGATTAAATGATTGATAATACCTGCATTAGAACCAGTTACAATGATATCATCTAAATATATTAAGATGTATATTATTTGAGTGGATGTTTTTCTGACAAACAGTAAGTTGTCAGCTATTGAGCCTTGAAGTCTTTACTCACAAGATAGGCACTGAGCTTAGAGAACCACACTCTAGGTGCCTGTTTTAGTCCATAAAGGGCTTTATGTAGCCTGCAAACATGGTTAGGAAAGACATGATCAGTGTAACCAGGAGGTTGTCTCATGTACACCTCTTCTTCCAGCTCCCCATGCAAAAATGCATTTTGCACATCTAGTTGTCGCAAAAGCCAGTTGTGCATAGTAGCAATGGACAAGACTAGCCTGATTGTACATGATTTTACCACTGGGATGTATGTCTCACCATAGTCGACCCCTTCTTGTTGGTGATAGCCCTTGGCAACCAACCTGGACTTATAACGATCTACTCTCCCATATGACGTCTGTTTGACTATGAACACCCATTTTGAACCCACCACATTCATGCCTTGTACAAAAGGAACCAAAGACCATGTGCCATTGCGCATATGAGCATTGTATTCCTCATCCATGGACTGTCTCCAGGCTTGATGCTGACTTGCCTTGCTGAAGCATGTAGGGGCCATAAACTCAGAAGTCTCAAGTGGATGTTTTGTTGCATTAAGACATAGTTTTTGTATTGGTTTGGAGATGCCACTTCTTGCTCTAGTAACCATTGGGTGTGGTTATGTTGTTGTGGATTGTTGTTCCCCAGGAAATTGCATCATTGGTTTCTGTCTTTGGCAATATTGCAGGAACAGTGGGTTCTGCATCTGTATTAGTTTCTGTTGCAGCAGGTGCAAGGGACACAGGGACCTATTGTGTCTCAGGTGCCAAAGCATTGAACTGTCTATTTGTGAATGGAGGAGAAGACAAGACAGTGGTTGATTGGCTTACCTTGGTTTCTGCATGCGCAGGTGGAACCCTTTGCTTGGCTTCAAATGGGAATTGAGTCTCTTCAAATCTTACATGTCTGGAGATATAGACTCTATGTGTTGGAAGGTGTAAACATAGATATCCCTTGTGAGGACCACTGTAGCCCATGAAGACACAAGGAAGTATCTGGGTTGTAATTTATTAGAATTGTAGGTTCTAAGACTTGGGTAGCAGAGACACCCAAATACCTTTAGAAAAGAATAATCTAGTTTCTTGTCAAATAATAACTCTATGGGAGTCTTGACATGATTTTTGGATGCATGACACCTGTTAATAAAAAAAAAGGCTGTTGAGAATGCCTCTGACCAGTAAGAAGATGGCATAGATGCATGAAACAGTAATGCTGAACCAAACTCAGTTATATGCCTGATTCTGCGCTCAGCTAGGCCATTTTGAGCTGAGGTGTGTGGACAAGAAAACCTGTGAATTACACCGCAAGTGTTTAGAAAGGCAGTGAACTTTGTTATTTACCATCATTGTCAGGTTGAAATATTTTGAGAGTGTGATTTAGCTTATTTTCTATCTGCTTTTTCCAATGAACAAAAACCTGTAAAACATCTGATTTTCTAACTAGAGGGTATATCCAAGTATAGTGAGAGTATGCATCCATTAAAAGCAGGTAATAATGAAAACCATTTTTGGATAGATGAGGGGAAACCCATAAATCAGAGATAACCAAACTAAGAGGTTTGTCATACACTGTTGTACTAGTAGAGAAAGACAGTTTTCTACTTTTGCTTAAATGACAAGAATGACAAAATTGAAAGTCTTTATTTTTGACAAGTAATGAATAATTTTTGATGATTGTAGATACTGTGCGCAACTGAGGATGGCCTAGACGCTGGTGCCAGACATGAAGTGAAGCAGAAAGATAGGCAGATGGTTTAGTGGTCTTGATTCTCTGAACACCATCAAGAACATATAGCCCGTTCCCATTCTTGCCTTGCAGAAGGATTCCCCCTTTGTGAAGATCCTTAACAAAAAAGAAAGTTGAGTAAAAAACAAAGCAAACATGATTATCTTCATAAAATTTAGTTACTGACAGAAGATTTTCTTTTATAGAAGGAACATGGAGGACAATTTTAAGAAAGAAGTCACGGTTGTTGTGTGTGAAAGATGCCTTACCAACATTAGCTATTTTCAGAGAATTACCATTTCCTACATGAATTCCCTATGTTCCATCATACGCATGGCTTATAGATAGTGCTCCCATATCTGCTGTCAGATGATGTGTTGCACCAGAGTCTGGAACCCAACTGCTATCTGTTGCACCCCCTGGCAATGCTATATATGCTGCAGGTTTCTGTTGCTGTCTAGGTCCCATATCTTCTTTATAACGAAACCAACATTTCTTTGCTATATGGCCTGGTTTGCTACAGATCTGACATGGGCCTTGATCTGATTGTGAGAACCTTTCTGGTTGGTAGCTTGAGGTCTGTTGCTGGAACTGACGATTTTGTGAGTACTTCCTGTTCTGCTGTCTGGGTTTGAACCTGGAGTTATTATGTGTTGCAACATTTTCCAATGGCTCATGCAGAAGGGCTAGTTGCTTTTCTAAGCGCATGTCATATGTTAACAGGTGCGTATAGAATGTTTTAGTGCTTAAGTTATCAATAGTGCTCAATGAAGTCACTATTGGATCATAAGCATGATTCAATCCATTCATTATGGATTGTTTCTTGTCTTCTTCAGTGTTCAATACTCCAGAGGCAGTTAATGAATTAAACAAGGTTTTTACTTTAGATATGTATTCATGCATGGAAAGGTTACCTTTGCGCAAGTTATGTAGTTCTCTTTTCAGGTGCATTTGATGCGACTGATTGTTTGGAGCAAACCTCTTCTCTAGTGCTTCCCAGACTTCCTGAGATGTGTTAAGACTAACAACACCAGTCATAACTCACTCAGTTAGTGATGAAAGGATCCAACCCATGAGTATGTTGTCCTTTTCCTCAAACTTTGTAAACTCAGGATTAACATCAGTTTGTTTTGGTAAATGTTGAGGAGGTTTTTCAAATGTTCCATCAATATAACCAGACAGGTTATAGCCTTTTAAAAAAGGTTTAAACTGTGTCTTCCACAGTAGATAAATTGATTTTGTGAGTTTGATATTAACAATATGGTTAATATGTAGCTGCTGAAGCATTGTTGTGTTTGCAGCCATTATTGTGCGTGGTTTTTGGATCTTTTGCTCTGATACCAAGTGAGAACAGAAGGTTTAATATGCTTTATTGCTTAGCTACTTTGTTATGAGATTACATTCTTTAAATACAGAAGGCAGTCAAATATAGAATCAGAAATTAGTTAAGATAAGGTGATAAGGTGATAAGGTGATAAGGCTTTTGATAGCTTGTGCATAATCCTAACTGATCCTTGAGACTCGGAATTGATAAGTCTCTCAAATTATGTTGCACTGGTAGTACTGGTGGGCTGAGTTCCTGAAGTGGGCTTTACTCCTGAGCCTGCTGGCATAACAAGATTCATGCACACCAACAAGAAATTGTAGAACAACATCACCAAAATGCTGATTCTAAACCATTGGTTGAAATTGAACTGGAATTCTTGCAGGAACCATGTCGAGGAAGACCACTTGGGATGCAGGTACAACAAGAAACAATAGAGCAGCGTAATCTTACAAGGGATAGCTTTACAGTGGTTGAAAATGAAGGGGGGCCCTCACAGCAACGACCGTCTAAACGTCGAGGAAGAGGAAGACCTCGTAAGGAACCTGTAAAACAAGAAACTTTGAAGCACCGTACTCCAATTTTTGAGAATGATACAGTGGTTGGAATTGAAGTGGGACCATTGCACCAATCGTCTGAGCCTCAAGGAGTACCATATAAGAAATGTGAAGTTGAACAGTCGGAGATGAGCGAGAGCATCCCAGTTTTTTATGGTGACTAAGATGGTTTGATAGTCTTGGGTGAAAGTAATACTGCGACTTCTGTGATTGATGCTCCAGCAATGGAAAACCAGCCTCCAAGGATGGCTCTCACCAAGGAAGGTGACATTGAACAAATACACCAAGTGGGAATAATAAACCAGCAGCATCGAAACATCGACGCTAATTTAGTTGTTGGAACCGAGGTTGCGCACCTGCAGGCAGAGATGAGTGAGAAATGTGAAACTGAACATGGAGAGATGATACAAACATTTTACAGTGATGGTAATAGTTTGACTTCTGTGAATGAATCTCCGACAATGGAAAACCAGCCTTTAAGGATGGCTCTCACCAAGGAAGGTGACGTTGAACAAATACAACAAGTGGGAATAATAAAGCAGCAGCATAGAAACAACAATGCTAATCTAGCTGTTGGAACCAAGGTTGCGGACCTGCATGCAGAGATTAATGATGAATGTGAAACTGAACAAGCACAGAACGAAAGCGTACAAACGTTTTATGGTGATGAAGATGGTTTGATAGTCTTGGGTACTGTTAATAGTTTGACTTCTACGATTGATGTTCTGCCACTGGAATACCAGCCTCCCTCTATGGTTATCGCGGACCAAGGTGACACTGAACAAATACACCAACAGGGAACAATAGAGCAGTAGCACCAAAACATCGATGTTAATCTAGCTGTTGGAACTGAGGTTGCACACCTGCAAGCAGAGATGAATGAGAAATGTGAAACTGAGCAGTCAGAGATGAGTGAAAGCATGCAAACATTTTATGGTGATGAAAATGGTTTGATATTCTTGGGTAATGATAATAGTTTGGCTTCTGTGATTGAAGCTCTGTCATTAAACTGCCAGCCTCCATGGATGGCTCTCTGTGAGGAAGGTGACACTGAGCAAATACACCAACAGGGTACGATAGAGCAGATGCACCGAAACACCGATGTTAATCTAGCTGTTGGAACTGAGATTGAGCACACGCAGGCACAGGTTGAAGATAAATGTGAAACTGAACAGGCACAAATGAGTGAGAGCGTACAAATGTTTTATGCTGATGAAGATGGTTCGATACTTTTGGGTAATGGTAATAGTTTGACTTCTGTGATTGAAGCTCCACTAATGGAAAACCATCCTCCTTGGATGGCTGTCGCCAAGGAAGGTGACACTGAACAATTACATCAACAGGGAATATTAGAGCAGCAACATCAAAATATCGATATTAACCTAGCTGTTGTTATAGAGATTGGGCACGTACAGAAAGAACATCAGCTTAATCATAGAGGAAGAACGACTAGAACACGTAAGCAAAGTAAAACTGAACTAGAAGAGAAAAGTGAGAGCATAAAACTATGTGCTGATGATTCTACTGAAAGTGGATTGGCAGGAGAGGTTTTTCCCGACAAAAGACCAAAAGAAGTGGCTTTTCCCGACAAAAAACGAAAAGAAGTGGTCTCCTTGCAGCAGCAAGAGCCGAAACGTCAACTCCGACCAAGGCCACACGAACCATATAAAGGAAGACTTCGCAGACTGAAGCACACCACATATTATCTTTATGAAGATAATTCATTGAGGGCTATGCAAAGATGTGCCAAGATGCAGAAGGATATAGTTGTATTAGATGCTATTCAATGGCCAAAGGTAGCATATGTTGGAGTAAGTTATTCTTAAAAGTGATCGCTATGCTAGTGTCGATCCTTGAAGAAACTTCATTGTAATAGTGGTTGGAGAAAATCATCCCTAAGGGATGATATTACCTACTCACTGCTGATTTTATATCTCAGGAATTCCGCTTTGTAGTCGAGTATGCCAATTCTTCTACCTTCTGTTTGGTGAGGAAGGTAAGGGACTTCCAATATGGCTCTGTACCTAGGCCTTGACTTGTTCTTTAAATATCAAAGTATACATAGTATCTTATTGACCAATAATTAAATTCACCTTTATCGAGTGATTTCTAGCACCACTCTCTTCTTAGCTTTCCCAGCAACAGGTCGACATATAAAATCTATGATCTTTCCAGACTGACGATGAGAAGAGATAATATGAACATTAGCAACCATTTCTTTTGGTCTTCTGCAGATGAAGAATCTCTCTTAAATGCATGGTCGCAAGCAATTGGTATGGATTGGGACAAGCGAGATTCTAAGAACGGGTTGGGTTTCGGGGTGTATACGCGGGGGAGTCATATAAAACCCCACTATGTGACTCTTACTTTAGAGGTTTCTATATACATGAAATAGGTTTCAATCTTAATAAATGCAACAAACACGTAAACGCAACTGCCAACCACGCCAACTGTGATAAACTTAATGCCTTTGATAGTTCCATAAAAAATGTAAAAAAAGGAAAAAAGAGAAGAAGTTTAGGATTAAAGCATCATGCATGTACGAATTTTCCAGGTGATTTGTCACATCAACTCAGGTGAGGAGGTGATAACATCTGCACATTAAATAACCCTGAATAATTGACTTTTGAATATTAGATGGGTGATAATACAAACCTCATTAACGTGCACAACAGGTGTGTTTGTTCGTCAACCACGAAAAAAAATGTCAAATTTCTAACACTACCGCCACCCATTTCTCAGAAATGTCAGAGGGTATTGCGAAGGACTAGGACTTGCACCTGCACTCAAGTGCAGCAACTGCATTCCACAGATTCCTCCAAAGGAACCGGTCTAACTAGTTGTAACAAACCCATAAGTATAGGATCAGTCAACCAAAAACGTGTGAGAGTTCAATGTATATATTCTGGAATGTATTCGACTGAATTGGGGTGAATCAAACTTAACAAACTTGACATGGTATCAGAGCTATGATCCAACACATCTAAAGTTTTTCCCTGCTTCATCTAACCACAACCATGGCAGACACACTCAACACCACAGGCTCTTCATCCTTAGTTAGCATCAACGTCGCAGCTCAAGCCCCCCTCAAACTCACCACTACCAACTACCTGTCATGGAAACTTCAATTTCACACTCTTTTTGTTGGCTATGATCTCCTCAAATACGTAGATGGATCCTCTACTTGCCCACCTGCAACAATCACACAAGCCGGCTCTTCCACTCCCAATCCTGCATTCACCGTTTGGAACAGACAAGATCATCTGATCTTAAATGCCATTGTTGGTTCTCTATCACAGCCAATCATCCCATTCATTGCTCAAGCCAAAACTTCTCGTCAAGCCTGGACACTCCTTGCAGATACCTATGCCAAACCATCCAGAGGCCGCATTAAATAACTCAAGCAGCAACTCAAAACTCTAGTTAAGGGATCTCTTACCATCACAGAATTCATGCAATCTGTGAAGACCAAGGCAGATGATCTGGCTCTTCTTGGTTCTCCTATGGACACAGAAGACATCACAGACAAAATCCTTGATGGCCTCCATCCAGACTACAAAGAACTGGTCCGCGCAGTTCAAGCAAGGGATACTGCCATCACTTTTGAAGAACTCCATGAGAAACTCCTAAACTTTGAAGCTTCCCTTCAGAGTGAACAAACTGAAGACAATCACTTCCCTGCCACTGCAAATCTTGCCACTAGATACAACAAGCCATGGAGGTCACCATCATCTGTGGCAACTCAAAGCAATCCTTGGCGCAGCAACTACACATCATCAACAACATCTCAGCCACATTTTCGCAACCCCAGGCCGACTTCATTCACCCCTGCCCAACCCAACAACTACTCCAGGCAACCAAAGCCTTACCTTGGATCATGTCAACTTTGCCGTGTCCAAGGTCACTCAGCAAAACAATGCCCGTCTTTCCGCATAGTCCCAGCTCAGCACACAAGTTCTTCTGCACCAAATACCCCTTGGCAGCCTCAAGTGAATACTACAACTCATCGACCTTCCACCCCTGCTTGGCTTCTTGATAGTGGTGCCTCACATCATGTGACAGCTGATCTTGCCAACCTATCTCTTCATACACCATATACAGGGAATGACGACATCATGATAGGAGATGGCACTAACCTGCCAATAACTCACTCTGGTTCAGCTACACTTCCATCTTCCAACACCCCATTTATTTTGGATAATGTTCTTTGTGTGCCATCTATGAAAAAGAACTTAATATCTGTCTCTGAATTTTGTAAATCCAATAATGTATCTGTTGAATTCTTACCTTCCTCTTTTCTTGTGAAGGAACTTCGCACTGGAGCGACACTGATGCAAGGACAAACTAAAGAGGGTGTCTATGAGTGGCCAACACAAACACCAAAAGCTGCATTCTCTTCTCTCAAATTGAACACATTCTGCTGGCATCACAGGCTTGGACATCCAGCTCTCCCGATTCTCAAACACATTGTCTCCACTAATAACTTAGGCCAACTTCTTAAGCTATCCTATCCTCTGTCATGTAACTCTTGCATGTGTAATAAAAGTCACAAGCTTCCATTCTCAACCTCCTTTATTGTCTCTACCCAGCCACTTGAAACAATCTTCACTGATGTGTGGACTTCACCTGTGTTCTCTACAAACAGATTCAAATACTATGTTATTTTTGTTGACCACTACACCAAATATATTTGGTTTTACCCTTTACATCACAAATCTGATGTCCATCAAGTCTTCATCAAATTTAAAGCTCTTGTGGAAAACTACTTCAACTCCAAAATCAAAACATTATACTCTGATAATGGAGGTGAATACATAGGCATGCGTAATTTTCTTTCTACCTCTGGCATTACACATCTCACCTCTCCACCACACACACCTGAACACAATGGCTTCTCTGAAAGAAGACATCTCCACATTGTTGAAACAGGACTTGCACTTCTATCTCACACTTCACTACCACTCACTTATTGGCCTTATGCCTTAGCCACTGCTGTTTACCTCATAAATCGCATGCCTACATCCACTCTCAAACTTCTCTCCCCTTTTCAAATGATTTTTGGTACCACTCCAAATTACTCTAAGCTTAAAATATTTGGTTGCTTGTGTTATCCCTGTCTCAAACCGTATACTTCACACAAACTTGAATCCAAATCCACTCCTTGTGTCTTTCTTGGCTACTCCCTCACTCAAAGTGCATATTTCTGCCTAGACCCAACCAGCTCCAGAATCCATGTCTCCAGACATGTGAAATTTGTAGAAACACAATTCCCTTATGCCACCTTATCTCAACCCAACCTACCCACCTCTTCCGACCTCATTGATACGTGGATTCCTCCACAAATTCCTGTTGTGCAGCATCCTCCTCCTCCACAGCCACTCATGCCACCTCCTGATGTTATCCTTCCTCAGAGTCCTTCGGGTGAAGCTTCTCCACCGGCTGCTGCTTCCAGTTTATGTCCTACATCATCTTCTGGAGATACTCCATCCAGCATCATCACACAACCACCACCAACGCACTCCATGACGACAAGAGCTAAGAACAACATACACAAACCTGTTCAAAGGATGAATCTGGTGGTACAACTTGCTAAATGTCATGATGCAGAACCAACTACAGCAGCTCAAGCCTTAGCTAGCCCACAATGGCGTCAACCTATGTCCGACGAGTTCAACGCATTGGTAAACAATGGCACTTGGATTCTTGTTCCACCAGACTCACGCCAAAATGTAGTGGGCTGTAAATGGATTTTTCGCACCAAACACAATTCGGATGGTTCCATAGCAAAATACAAAGCTCGATTAGTAGCCAAAGGTTTTCATCAACGACCAGGAGTTGATTATCTAGATACGTTTAGCCCCGTGGTTAAACAAACCACTGTAAGGGTTGTGCTCAGCCTAGCTATCTCTCGTAACTGGCGCCTACGACAACTTGATGTCAACAATGCATTCCTGCAAGGACACCTCTCTGAGGTTGTCTATATGCAGCAACCACCAGGATTCATTGATAAGGATAACCCCTCCTACGTATGTAAGCTCCAGAAGGCTATTTATGGCTTGAAGCAAGCTCCACGAGCTTGGTACCATGAACTACGCGTCTTCCTAATGCAATGCGGATTCAAGAACTCCCATGCAGATACATCTCTATTTGTACTTCAAAGTTCTGGTGTGCTGCTCTATCTTCTGGTCTATGTCGACGACATCATTATCACAGGTAACCACACAGATCACGTCAACAAGTTCATTACAACTCTAGCTAAAAGGTTCTCTATCAAAGATCTTGGTTTCTTGTCCTACTTCTTGGGCATAGAGGTGGTTCCAAATTCACAGGGAATTCTACTCTCACAAAGGCGTTATATTCTCGATCTTCTGGACAAAACCAAAATGCTGGACGCAAAGCCGGTTCTCACGCCACTACCAACTACGCCACAACTGAGCTTACAATCCGGCACGCCATTATCCGACCCAACTGAATACAGAACTATAGTTGGGAGTCTTCAATATCTGCTTCTCACAAGACCAGACTTGACCTATGCTGTCAACAAGTTGTCTCATTTCATGCATCGTCCGACCTCAATTCACTGGCAATTCGTGAAGCGTCTTCTTCGTTACCTATGTGGGACACTAAACGATGGCCTTCACATATATAAAACTTCTCCATTAAGGTTGCATGCGTTCTCAGATCACCTTCATCACACAGCTTCCACCGATGTTCGAGCCTACTCTGATGCCGATTGGGGTGGCAACAGAGATGACTTCTCTTCAACAAGTGCCTACATTATATACCTTGGTCGCAATCCAATCTCTTGGAGCTCCAAGAAACAGAAATCAATTGCCCGTTCTTCTACGGAAGCTGAGTATCGAGCAGTTGCCAACACAGCCTCTGAGCTTAATTGGCTAACGTATCTCCTAACTGATCTCCATGTTAAACTACCCTCCTGTCCAGTTATATACTGTGATAATGTAGGCGCAACTCAGCTGTGTTCAAATCCAGTCTTCCACTCACGTATGAAACATGTTGCCATAGATTTCCATTTCATACATGACCAAGTTCAAAATGGTGCCTTACGTGTTGCTCATGTCTCCTCTGAAGACCAACTTGCTGATGCTCTTACAAAGCCTTTACCTCATTCACGGTTTAAACAACTCAAATCCAAGATCGGCCTTCTCACCAGACGTCCATCTTGAGGGGGTGTGTCAGAGGGTATTGCGCAAGACTAGGACTTGCACCTGCACTCAAGTGCAGCAACTGCATTCCACAGATTCCTCCAAAGGAACCGGTCTAACTAGTTGTAACAAACCCATAAGTATAGGATCAGTCAACCAAAAACGTGTGAGAGTTCAATGTATATATTCTGGAATGTATTCGACTGAATTGGGGTGAATCAAACTTAACAAACTTGACAAGAAATACAATCCTATACAGGACAGAGCTGAAGGAGAACTGGAGACGAATTAGCAAATGACTCCTATCATATCACCCACCAGTCGTTGGAAACTTATTACCATATGATCATTTCTTGTACTTCTCCGATCATTCTTACTATAAATGTACAATTATTATTTATCTTTGTTGGTCTTAGGATCAAGTAATCTTTTTCTAGTTTTGCTGGGATGCTAGCAAAAGAAAAACCAATATGTCTATGTCTGGGTGGTGCAATGTTGGTATCATGTTTCTTTTTTGATATGTGTCACATAAAGACTGGGAATAATAAATACTATTTTCGTTTTAGAAAAATTATATTTTTATTTTCAGTAAAATTAAAGAAACAAAAATATCACTTTTATGATTAATAAAGAAGTTTGTTAAAAATAATAATAAAAAAATAAATAAAGAGAGCTTTCTATATTTACATAATAATCATTACATTGGATTGGACAGGGCTAATCGTGCCGCGCCAAACGGTCGATTAAATAGGAAGGGTCTCTCCGAAGCAGCGTGCGACGTGGGAAGTAGTATTATTGTCTGTTTGGGTAACCAAGAGAAGAAGAAGAAGACACAGTGCCCGAAACCAAGCAGAGGTATCTCCCCCTTCCATCCTTTTTCAAGAAAAATGAGGAGGTCTGTGTTGAGTTGTGAGGGAAAGTAGGGGTCCTGATGGGTGAAGAAACATTTGTGGATATCATTTCTTCATTATTCTTTTTTAATCATCTTCATTACCATCGCTCTTTCTTTTCTTCTTCTTCTGATTTTTTCATCACATCATCATCATCATCTCTAACCCAACATTCTTATCGCAACACGAACAACAACAACAACAACTAGTTGTAGTAGTAGATTTTAATTATTAATTTTATTTGAATCAAGAAGAACAAGAAGAACAGCAAGAAAAAGAGGTTAGTTATTATTATCAGAACTTATGATTAGAGATTGTTTTTAGATCCAAATTCTGTTTATTGTTTGTGTACTTTGAATGATTTTTTTATATATTATAGGTACTATTAGGTTTTGTTTTATTTGGAAATATTGGATTTTTTTTTTTTTTTTTTTATCGTTTCCTTATTGTGTGTATATGCGATTTCTTAGATAAAGTTTAATTTTGTTGTTATTGACCAATAATTTGTGACTATGGTGTTTGAAATTGGTAGAGAAATTAAATTGATTTTCTAGATCCTTCCACATTTCTAGAAATTTTACATACTTTGGTAATTCAGGATTTGTTCATTTCAAGATCCTAAGGAAATTCCACAAATTGTTGATATATTGCACAATGGAATATAAGTGATATATGAAAGAATGATTATGAGAATTTTAAAGATATCAATTAGTTGTTATATCTCTATGGTAGACAATCAATTGTATGCCGTATGAGTTTTGGCATGAACCGACCAAGCCTATAAACTGAGTTGCTAAAATGGCAGAAAAATAATGGTATCTATTTGTGTTTCGTCTACTTCGGGGTCGATATCCAATTTATGAATGTTGACTTGTCTTTACAATTGTGATTATTTTTGTTTGTTGATCTTTTAAGAAATAAAACCTTTTTATTTATTGGCCAAGTTTTTAACAAATGTTTGGCTTTTCTCAGAATATGGGCGAGACTGAATTTTTCACCGAGTATGGTGAGGCAAGTCGGTACCAAATTCTAGAGGTTATTGGCAAAGGAAGTTATGGTGTTGTTGCATCTGCTGTTGACACACATACTGGAGAGAAGGTGGCAATTAAGAAGATTAATGATGTTTTTGAGCATGTCTCAGATGCTACACGTATTCTAAGAGAAATTAAACTCCTTAGGCTGCTACGCCATCCAGATGTTGTAGAGATTAAACACATTATGCTTCCTCCATCTCGGAGAGAATTTAAAGATATTTATGTCGTATTCGAGTTGATGGAATCAGATCTTCACCAAGTAATTAAGGCAAATGATGATCTTACTCCTGAACATTACCAGTTTTTCTTATATCAGCTTCTTCGTTCTCTAAAATATATACATTCAGGTCTGTGTGCTACTTCACCTTAGGAAGCTCAGCTTAATGCGTCTACGTACTCTTTAACAGTTGTTTTCAAATTCTTACAGCCAATGTGTTCCATCGGGATTTAAAGCCAAAAAACATCCTTGCTAACGCGGACTGCAAACTGAAGATTTGTGACTTTGGGCTTGCTCGTGTATCATTTAATGATGCCCCATCAGCTATTTTCTGGACTGTAGGTTGCTCTACTCATGCTATATACCTGTTTTTGTATATTCTTAAGCGCTTTTGATCTGAATGGATTTCATGAAAGTTTTTGGATGACCTAGTCTGTGTTTTAACGGTATCAAACATATACTCGATTAAGTGCTCAATTTGTGCATGAAACTGATTTTTTTTTTTGAAGGATTATGTGGCAACCAGATGGTATCGGGCTCCTGAACTTTGTGGCTCTTTTTTCTCCAAAGTAAGCTTATTATGGTTTAATTAACGCTTCTTTTCCCTTGGTTCTACATTTTTCTTGTTTCGTAGCTTAATCCAATAGCTATTCGTGTTCGGGCACAATGTGTAGCTCTTATGTGTAGTTTAACTTGTAACTAAGTGGTGTGCAGAGTATTAATGTTTTGGATCTGGATTCATAGTTATTCATATTATGTTTATTAAATATATAGATTGAGTGTCATAGAAGTCCGCTGTGCAGTATCTAAGCCTTCTTTTACTCTGTAGTACACTCCTGCAATCGATATCTGGAGCATAGGATGTATATTTGCAGAAATACTTACAGGAAAGCCATTGTTTCCTGGGAAGAATGTGGTGCATCAATTGGATCTCATGACTGATTTGCTTGGTACACCTTCTACTGAATCTGTTGCACGGGTTAGTGTCATCTTCAATCTATTACCTTTGCTTTGCTTTGCTTTTATTTTCTCTTGTGAAATGTGAATTTCAATGTACAAAAGTTCTATTCTTTTTGAGCTTTATTTCGATTTCATGCTAATTTTTCACCATGTTTGCAGATTCGAAATGAAAAGGCTAGAAGATATTTAAGTGGGATGTGGAAGAAACCTCCAGTTCCTTTCACGCAGAAGTTCCCTAAAGTGGATCCTTTGGCTCTTAATCTTCTTGAACGACTGCTTGCCTTTGATCCCAAAGACCGTCCATCTGCTGAAGAAGTCAGATTTTATAACTGAAATATTTCAATTTGTATAGCAAAGTTGATTCCTTAAATGAAAATAAAATAAAATGTGTCATCCAAATTATTGATATTCTTTTTGCTTTTTACTCTTGCTTGTAATCACAGGCATTAGCTGATCCATATTTTCGTGGTTTGGCAAATGTGGACCGTGAACCATCAACACAAGCCATCTCAAAATTTGAGTTTGAGTTTGAAAGGAGGAAACTGTCGAAGGAAGATGTACGAGAATTAATTTACCGAGAGGTACCCAAACAGCTTGATATTAATTATTTTACATCTTTCATTTGATAAATGGTTTTGTAATATAACTATTTCTTAAAAATCAACAGATATTGGAGTATCATCCCCAAATGCTTCAGGAATACCTGAATGGTGCAGATCAAACTAGCTTCCTGTACCCAAGGTTCGCCACTTGATTATATTTCTCTGATCAACTTTGTTTATTATCCCTCTTTGTCAGACACTCTTTCGAAGATGAGTTTTGTAGTGCAATTATTTCTTTCTTTGTCTAGTGGTGAATATTAGCCATGTCATGGTTGTGATCATCCTGCATAGCAAAGTTGCTCAAACAATTGTCGGCATAATTAGACGTTCTAGCATGTTAACTAGATCTAACTTGCAGAAACACGATGACTTGTTAAATGCTCTTTGTGGTTCTACGAACAGTTCTTAGTATAATTGCAGAAAAAACATGTACATTCTAATGCTACATCTTTAGGTGCTATTATGAGGTTTTGCGTGTTCACTTTCAGTACATTGTAATTTTGATATTTGACGAAACATTATATTCTTATATTCTATTAGTCCTATATTTGAGGTTTGCCAAACTCAGCAATATTTTATCAAATCTGCTAGTTTTGCTTCAGTCTTTAAAAGGCATTGGTTGGTTTGATATCAAATTTGATAGTTTAGAATAAAGGTTTTATCTGAAGAGTAGTAGTTATGTTAACTAACCGCTTGATCACTTTATGCCAACATAGTGGAGTTGATCGATTCAAACGGCAGTTTGCTCATTTGGAGGAGCATTACGGTAAAAGCGGTGACAGAAGCACTCCTCCACTTCAGAGACAGCACGCTTCTTTACCTAGGTAATTATTCATACTGAACATGTGTTGAAGTCCCTTGGGCATTTTGCATGGGCTGCTTTTTTGGAGGTGTAGTCAAGTTGTGGAGCCACAAATAACCCCATCAAAATGATGGTTCATGAATCATGACAGTTAAAATGTGAAGCATAAGTGTACTTTGATGGGGTTAAAGGTTGAGACCAGTATAGGATGAGTTTATTCTAAAAGAAATCAGCTTTTACCTTTGCGCATGATTTTCACTAAAAGTGGTGACCATAGATCTGCCCTCTTAATCGTTCGTGTTATACATGATATTTACTTGTGTGTTTCCTCCTTCCAGGGAGAGGGTCTGCGCACCTAAGGAAGAGTCTGCAGATCAACAAGATGATATTGAAAATCGGAGTGCAGCTTCTGTTGTTCATAAAACCCTTCAAAGCCCCACAAAAGCAAATAGCGCTACACGCAGCCTTATGAAGAGTGAGAGCATCAGTGCTTCCCAATGTGTCGTTGTAAATGGGAAGAAGGATTTAATGGTAAACCAGTGTTCTTACTTATTATCTTCCTTCAGAAGTTCTCAGTGAGTGGAAATGACAATCTTACCATTTCATTGTTTTCTTACAGGGAGATCCAATTGATGAACAGAATGAGGTTGACGATTTATCTCAGAAGATTTCTCAACTACGTTCCTGATTATACCAGGAGGTCAGCAGATAACTACAATTCTTCCCGTCCTATATTTTTTTCGCTAACATGTGTGTATGGATATCAATCACCTCTCTGAATATTGAATTTCAAAAGAAAATTGAATTAGGTTTCTTGTAGTAGTATGCTGGCTGCATAATTTTTGCTGCAGAAAATGTATTTGTTATTTATCAGTTGTATGATTATAAATCACTTAAAATGAATGACGAGATGGTAAACAAAAAGGAATAATCTGAAGTATAGATTCTTTTGTCCAATTTTTAATTATAAAACATTCTTTCATTGTTCCCCTGAGGTTTTTCTTGCATTTTAGCATATTACAGATTCACCTTTAAACATGGACTGCTAAAGAGCAGGAAAGGCTACAACCTCTCTAATGCTTGGGATGGAAGAGAAACCAAAGCTAACAACCGTCAGCACTAACTCCTAAGATTGATGCCTGATTACAGATATAACCATCCATCCTGGGAACTAATCGCGTCCTAGGCCTGGTGGACTTGCCATAAATACCTAACCCAGCCCATTCACATCTGATACAACAAAATCTACACACATCAATATCCTTTTTAAGCCTGTTCATTTCCAGAAAGGCAATACAGAATCCTGAAATCCATCTCCTGTAACACAGTTTTTATTTTTGATGCTAACACAGATTTTTTAACTTCCGACTGTTTTTTGATAAGTTTTGAAGCTTTTGAAGTTGCAAAGTGAAACACTGCAGTAGCACTTGTACTAATCTTTTGGCAATTGAGGCTGCTAATAGAATGCGTATAATAAATGTTTTACTCCTTCCGTTTTTTTGGAAAGTGTTACTATCACTTTTTCATTTTAGTCTAAAAATAGGCCAATTTAAAAAAGTGATAGTAACTCTTTTCTAGAAACGGAGGTAGTATTATTTATAGCAGTTTTCTGGTTTGAGAAGATGTGGGTTGTAGCTCGCCATAATAAGAAGCAATGTCGTCAAATTTGGGTATTGGGAGTGTTCATCTGAATTTTTACGAACTTGAATTTTCTCCTGCGGTGCGTTTTCGGTTGTTAATTAACTCTAGGTAGTGAACTCAGAAATGGTCTCAGCTTCCATCTTCTTCCTCAGTTTTCTCCTTCTCATTCTTCCTTTACACTCTAACTCTCTCTTCCCAGAACAAGCCCTTCCAACAAAATCAGGTTACCTTCCAATTAATTCAACTTCTGGTTCTGCAATTTTCTTTGCTTTCTATGAAGCTCAACATCCTAGTTCTTCTCTTTCTCAAACACCCATTTTGGTGTGGCTTCAAGGTGGTCCAGGTTGCTCGTCAATGATTGGTAATTTCTTCGAGCTCGGCCCTTGGCGCGTAAGTTCTGATTCTAAAACAAATGACAGCTCAATTCTTAAGTCAAATCCTGGTGCTTGGAATTGTAAATTCGGAGTAGTTTTCATTGATAATCCTATTGGAGCTGGTTTTAGTATAGCTTCTTCATCCGAGGAGATTCCAGTAGATCAAGAAACTGTTGCTAAACACCTTTTTATTGCTCTTAGATCATTTATCTCGCTAGAGCAGTTGTGGAATTCTTGGCCGATTTATATAACAGGAGAGAGCTATGCAGGTAAGTATGTTCCTTCCATTGGCTACATTTTGAAACATAATTTTCATTCATCGGTATCAGAACAAGTGAATTTAATAGGAGTTGCAATTGGGAATGGGTTGACGCATCCGGTTACTCAAGTAGCTAAACATGCTGATACAGCATACTACTCCTGTTTGATCAATGAGAAGCAAAGGACTCAACTTGAGGTATTTCAAGCAGAGGCAGTGAGAACGGAAATGGGCGCAGGCTACCGATGCACGTAATTAGGTTCTACATAGGTTGCAAAATATGACGGGATTGGGTACTCTATATGATTTGAGAAGGAAAAAGCCTTATGAAACTGAGATGGTTACAAATTCTTAGAGAATGAAGAGATAAAGAGAGCTTTGGGTGTTAACAAATCCATAATTTTTGAAGAATGTAGTGATACTGTAGGGAAAGCTTTGCACGCGGATGTGATGAAGAGTGCCAAATATATGGTTGAAGAACTAGTGAGAAAAGCAAGGTTCTATTATACTAGGAGCAATTTGATTTAACAGATAGAGTGGTATCAACAGAGGCTTGGATAAAGGAACTAAGATGGGAAGTGTTGGAGAAGTTTCTATGGCAGAAAGAAAGGTTTGGAAAGTGAATAGAGAGGTTGCTGGTTATGTTCAGAGATGGGGAAGTTTAACTGAAGATGTTGTTTCAGGAGCCGGTCATCTTGTTACTGCTGATCAAGCATTGAGTTCCCAAGCAATAATAGAAGATTGGGTTATGGAGAATGGATTGTTTGGCCCTGAAATAGGAGTTTTAGCATCGAAACTCAGACGTGCTGATGGAGATATATTACTTCAAGTTATGAAAAGAACGAATAGTAATAACTCCATAACATGATGAACAAAATTATATTGCTCATTAATAAAACGATATACCTGGTATGGTTTCTTTACGCTTTCTATTTCCAGATCGTAGGGCATGATTCTTATTTAACTTCTTTATATCTATTGTCCTTCCTTATTTGGTGTCAACTAAAACCCCGTCGACCTGACACGGCATATAATGTATTTATTGCTTTAGTTAGTCGGCAATCCAATACCTCAACAGTCTCCAACCAAGAGAGCAGCAGTGAAGTTTCTTGCAATCCAATGTCTGTTATCCAAATGAGGCTTCAATATGGCTAATCAATTAAGTCTTGTTTTGTTTTTCCAAAATGAACTCCAATACTACCCACACATTATGAAAACAAGTGAAATACACTTGCAAGGGATTAGAATAAGTCAAACAATTCTCACTGTTTCCCCAGTTCTTTGCTCTTACCAATAATCCCCACAAGAGCATGAACCATTATTGAAGCGGTGAAAACGGTTGGAATCTCTTAAGATAATTAACCTGGCGTATTTTAGGGCTACTCAAAATTAATTTTGGGGCGACTAATAAAATAAAATAAGATCATTATAAAATAATATTAATACACCCCTTATCCATACATTTTCTTTAATGACTAATTTATTCTTGCTTAATTAGTGTTAATGTTAATTGATTTGGTTATAGTTAGTGTTAGATGATGAATTTGAGTTATAGTTTTTGGAATAGAAATTGAGAGTGTTTTAGATTGATTTATTTGAGTTATAGTTTTGTACAATCAGTAGTCTCGTGATTTTTATTACTGCCGATTGTACAAAATTCCCAGATTGATTTTTTTTGGATTTTGATTTCATAATCGGTAGTTTAATGGAGTACCATAACTACCGATTACAGGTGTCGCCCCAAAAATGAATTTCTCAAAACTTACAAAATTTTTAACTCTTCATCTTTCACAATCGGTAGAAATTAAACTTTAAAATTTTAAACTTTGTAATCGGTAGTTTAAAGATCAAATTTATCTACCGATTATAATGGTTTTTCTGTCCAGGACTTTTCTTGCCATAATCGGTAGTTGGTGAACATAAATAACTACCGATTGAGGTTAATCGGTAGTACGAGAAATTATAACTACCGATTGTATTTAATCGGTAGTTTAGAAATATAATTATCTACCGATTACGTAGATTGTACTTAACATCTAACTTCATAATACTATTTCAACATCCGAAGAAAAACTTGTTCAAATAAACTTACTACATATTGTTCATTAAACTTGTTCAAAAAAACTAAAAACATCCGAAAAAACCCAAACAAAACACATCATAGAAATTCAAAGTGATCAATCTCATGAAATTCTTCCACTCCTTGTTACTCTCGACTTGGTCCTAGTTTCAACTCGTTTCTTCTTCTTCTTCTCCTTCCCCTTAGGATCAGCAACAACTTCATCTTCCTCAACTGGACCTATGTACTCTCCAGCTTCGTTGTAGTATGGGTTTATGCCTGAGAAGTCTTTCTCCCTGAAAAAGAGTCGAGGATCAAAATCCGGATCGACCTCCATCATTCGAATCATTTCTGCCTCAGATCCTTCATCAGAAGATGGAACGTCAACGTATTTGAGGGGATTGTCAGGACTGTTCCACTCACAATCAAGATCTTTCATCATTTGTGAAAAATCCGGATTACCCACCATCATTTGATATATTTCTTCAGGAGTAACTCCTTTCCGCAAATTGAAAAGAGGACGGGAAAGCAATTCAGCCTTTTCAGACGGAGAAAGAACTTCATCTTCATCCATAACCCTAATGAACATACCCAAACATTGATTATTAACTACACAATAGCTATTATAAAAATAATCAAAATCACATAATCGGTAGTTAAAATTATGAAATATCAACCGATTACACACAATCGGTAGGGCGTGTTTTCAATATATGTCCCATTATATAATCGGTAGATAAAATTATGCAATATCTACCGATTGTGCATGATGTTCTTCAGGAATGATGAACTCGAGGCATAATCGGTAGATAAAGTTTGCCTGATTTCTACCGATTATGCGTTGTTTCATAAAATTATAAAAAATAATTATCATGATTTCTTCGAAGTAATGACTAAAAACATAAAAGTTGGATGTAACTTACTTTTCCTTTCCCTTCTTTGATTGTGTAGGAAATTTTTTTGGTCGGAGGGTCATATCGTCGGTATCGGTTGACGAATTGATTTCAATGATTTTGGACTCCTTGATCACCATCTTTTCCTTTCCCTTCTTTGATTGTTTAGGTAAAGTTTTTGGAGCGATTTTCAATGGAGAATGAGAGTAAAGGGAGTAGAAGAATCGATAGAGGAGAAGAAATAGAAAAGGACGCTGTTTTAGTCGTGAATAGGTAGAGGTAGAGGTAGAGAAGGAAATGAGAAGAAAAAAAGGCGTGAATAGGTAGAGAAGAAAAAGAATTAGGTTTTGGTTTCTGTTTATAAACCTGGCGTTTTACACTATTATTATATTAATTATTATTTACACTGTCTTGGAAAATTCCCTTCAGCTTAAGCGGCGTGGACGAACCTTAAACGGTTTGAATCTGTCCATCACCTTAATGATATTGAAATGAGTTTCGTAACGGTAGTTTGATCGTTTCCATCGTCGACATTCCTCAAGATATCTCGCTATAACTTCATCATTCGTTTCACCCCTCAAAAGTTATCGATTGACAAGATAAGTTAAATTCACAAATGGATCAACTTCTCTGCTTATACAATTAAATCGACAAAAAAGATCAGCTCCATTACGGTTATTGGGGTTCCCGGTGTCAACACAAAAATGTTCGTGAACACTCTCCAAATAAGCCATACTCATTACACCATTTTTCCTACGTTCTTCTCCTCGCCTCGGATAGAATTGCACATAGCGCCTACATAGCGATAAATCTTCCTCTACCGTGAAGTTGAGCCATTAATCTATACGATGATTTCTTCAATGTTTGAGACTTAAAATGTATTGGAGGTGCATAAATGAGAAGATGTCACCCTCCTTATATAGATTAGAGTCTTAGCGGCTAGTTTTTTCAAAAAAAAAAGAGCCGTTGAGGCCTGGTGTAACAAGAGTGTACAGGAAATATGTACACTAAGTTCGTACGAATATTCCAACATTTGAACATTTGTAATCGGTAGTTTAAAAAAATTCTTAAACTACCGATTATGTATTTTCAAAAT
This sequence comes from Papaver californicum, assembly GCA_023531435.1. Lineage (NCBI taxonomy): Eukaryota > Viridiplantae > Streptophyta > Magnoliopsida > Ranunculales > Papaveraceae > Papaver > Papaver californicum. The sequence continues at coordinate 18,518,920 of JAJJMC010015859.1, forward strand.
GTTGAAATTTTGATAATTTTTGCGATTTTCAATTTGGGGCAACATATACAATCGGTTGGTTAAAAAATTCTTAGCCTACCGATTATGCATGTTCAAAATGTTGGGATTTTGATAATTTTTTCGATTTTTAATTTGGGGCAACATACATAATCGGTAGTTTTTTTTTTTTTTTTTAAACTACCGATTATGTATGTTGTCCCAAATTGATAATCGTAAAAAATTATCAAAATTCCAACATTTTGAAAATGCATAATCGGTAGTTTAATTTTTTTTTAAACTACTGATTATGTATGTTGCCCCAAATTGATAATCGCAAAAATTATCAAAATTCCAACATTTTGAAAATGCATAATCGGTAGTTTAAGAATTTTTAAAACTACCGATTATGTATGTTGCCCCAAATTGAAAATCGAAAAAATATCAAAATTTCAACATTTTGAAAATGCATAATTGGTAGTTTAAGAATTTTTTAAACTACCGATTATGTATGTTGCCCCAAATTGAAAATCGAAAAAATTATCAAAATTCTAACATTTTAAAAATGCATAATCGGTAGTTTAAGATTTTTTTTAAACTACCGATTATGTATGTTGCCCCAAATTGAAAATCGAAAAAATTATCAAAATTCCAACATTTTAAACATGCATAATCGGTAGTCTAAAAATTTTTAACCTACCGATTGTATATGTTGCCCAAATTGAAAATCAAAAAAATTATCAAGATTCCAACATTTTAAACATTAATAACCGGTAGACTAAGAATTTTTTTAAACTACCGATTATAGTGCAAAATGTGTCCAGGAACAGGCAGTTCCATCGGTAGATATTTATCTACTGATTGTATAACACTAACATAATCGGTAGATTTGATATCTACCGATTGTTGATGAACACACTTAATCGGTAGGTGATGCACACCACTTATCTACCGATTATAATGTAAAATTTCAACAAAATAACTTGTTAAAAATAAATCTCTTGCAAATCAATTGATAACTCACAAAAAGAACATAAAATCCTTTCAAATGCTAGAAAATTAAACACCAGTAATGTTAAACACCAGAGACATATCCATAAAGTAAACAACCACAATATAAGTTCTAGGCATTTTGGTTTTGGTACGAGGAAGACAAGCACCAGGGGCTAAAAGTCTTTCAGCATCAGCGGCATTGGCTTCACCCTCAGGGACATTCGCTTCAGCATCAACACTCGATGAACTGCGAGATCTTTTAGTGTGCTTTGCTGCTAGCTTCTTAGGCTTATTCACAGATTTCTCCCCAAACTTGCTAGCATATGCTTCATTGTCAATGTTGTCAATGAGGTCTTTATGCTCTCTCATCATCTTCTCAATTGATGGAGGCACTCCCGCATTTATGCACCCAACTATCTTCTTTGAAAAAAATGCAAACCTTTTTTTCTTTTTTAGGCAATAACAATCAAACAATTATTATCTAAAATATTGAGTCGTAATACTAAAATCAAAAGAAAATAACATTACGTACCAGCTTTTAATAACCAGAGGGTTTGTCTTTGATGATGCAAGTATATTGTACACCCTGGTGGCATTTCCTTTATCTTCATGGATCACATGAAGATGAGAATGCTGCCGGTACCATACCATATAGCGTGGATCTACTTCATCACCTCGGTTGACACGTCTCCCCTCGTTGATCATATATTGCATCCTGTTGTTCCAATCTTCAACGGATGGGTTATCAGAGTAAACTACTATGATAGAGTCCTTACCACAAGTAGATTTGTCGATGTCCAATTTGAACCTGCCGCGCATGTGACTCATAGGTTCTTCTTGGACATAAATTGAGAAAATCTAAATAGACCATATCCATGGTCATGGCATTATTTAATATCAATAAATAATAACAAATAGGCAATAGCCCTGACAACAACAAAGTACAGGTTTTAGTAAGCCCTAGCCACGCTTCTAACACAAATATCTTAAAATGTTAAAAGAGACAAAGTCAACCAAAACAATGAAGTCAATCAGAGCTACAAAGCTACAAGGCCACCAAAGCCACGAAGCCACAAAGCCACGAAGAAGTGCTAGCCGCAGCATTAAGAGAAGTGGGCCATGCCAACGCTCCGTGCAGCGCTCCGTACAGCAACGGTCCATGCTAACGCTCTATACAGGGCTCTGCTCCAAACAACGCTCCGCTCCGTGCAGCGCATGCAGCCAACGCTCCATCCAAGCTCCGTACGCGCCAAGCTCCGTGCAGCAACGCTCCGTACGCGCCAAGCTCAGCAATGCTCCGTACGTGCCAAGCTCCGTGCAACAAGTGCAGCGTCCACGCTCCGTGTAGCGCATATGCCCTATGCGACGCTAGCGCCCCATGCGTGCCAAGCTCCGCGCCACTACTGCACCATTGCGCCACGGCCACAACCATTGTTGCCGCGCACCTCTGCTCCCACGTGCCATTGCTGGGTCCCACGCGTTGCTGCTACAACATTTCTATGCTCAAGCTAGCACCATTATTTGAGTCATTATTATGACAAAATTGACATGAAGTCTACTAGAAACATTATTTTACAACAAGGCTTATGGCTTTGAAGCCATGGCCCCATGATGGAGGAAGATTTATGGAAAATAAATCTATTATTATTTTATCATTATTATTATTTATTAATGTTATTTTTAGTAGAAAAATAATTAATTTTCGGATTTATTATTTAGGGTAATATTTGAAGAGTCTAGAAGTTTATTTTAAGAGTTTTAATAAGTAGGAAAGTTGTCTAAAGGTAGTAGATACCTTGGGAAACAAGTTTATAGGTTTTTGATAAGTTTAGGGTTTGTTTAGTAGGAGTTATCTATATAAGGAGCTCCAAAAACGAAAATTAGGGGGAGTTTTTTTGATTAATTAAAATTATTTTATTTTTATTAAACTTGTTGAGTTTATTGATTTTGATTTTTATTCATAGTTGGGTTTACCCCGAAGTCTGAATACTAATCTCATATCTATAGTCGTTATTCGTAGTGAATTAACGATGTCTAGATAACCCCGTAGATTTTAGGATCTCTCTTTGAAGATCAACTAATTTCTATCGATTTCTACCCATTATGCCGGTTACTTTTCAGTAATTCTATTCTGCTGCGATTATTATCATCTTTACACGCTTCCGATCTGCATCAGTTGGTTACCATAACAAAGTTTGATTCTAGGGTTAATAAGATGTTACTAAGACGAGTATCCAGGGTTAATAAATTTTCACCAAGACGAGATCCTAGAAGATGTGAACATCTGATCAAATCAAAGAAGGAGATTCTGGAAGTGATAGAATGTTATTTGAAGAAGTCACTAAAATCTCGATCTAAATCATGCTCGCTTGTAGAAGAAAATAATAGTGCAGATAACTACGTTGAAGACTTATTTTTCGGTCATGACAATGATGCCCAAAATCAAGTTATAGTTGAGAGATATACAACTCCGATCTTTGATAATATCCCGATGATGAGGAGGATATGAATTTTTCTTCTCAAAAAGGCGAAGAACATCCTGTTTAGATTTAGAGTTATAGAGACTCATATGGAAGAAGAATATTTTTTTTTGAAATGAAAACCTATTAAAACACTAAGTAACTTTCTATCCAGAATCAACTAGGTATTTTGCCGACTCTTCACAAGCGGCTAGGTCGAAAAATTTAAAACCTAGCCAATTATGACTGTGTTCTTTATAAATGAAGAAAACCATAAATACTCGATTAGGTGCATAATCAAAACCTAGCCGATTTTGCTAAATCGGCTAGGAAAGTGGTAATGAGCTAGCTAATTCTGGGTAGAAGGCAATAAAAGTTTGTAAGACACTGATTGATCTGGTAGGTTTAGGAAATTTATTCCTAGTCATAGGCAATTATGCGAAAAGCATACTATGTAAAACTAGGTATAACAAGTTTAACCTAGCCATAAACAAATTACATAAAGAACATCACCCATTTACTTTAGTTTGTATGAATTTTTCCTAGCCGTATCTGGGTTCTTCTTTAGTCGTGAAGCACAAAAATATCTACGACTAGGAAATTCATGTTCAACTTAGTCGTATCTGGTTTTGTTTTTTATTGAGATGAACAAACACAGCTACGACTTGGAAATTCATGTTCGGCCTATCCATAGATATGTCGGTAACTGAAATAAAGTTTTTTTTCCCGTGATTCTAACATATTTTAGTGATGGAAAACAACAAAAAAGAAATTTTATCGACTCTTACCTCATGTAAACAATATATGGATCCTGAATTGGTTGTCAAGGCGTTTGACGTTGTTAATCAATTTGTTACTTAATTAATCACAAGTGTTCTTAATAGATATGTTATTAACCGATTAATGGTGAAGGTAAATATGGTAACATAATGTAATTAAAAAGGTTACTAGGGTGCCCCTTATCCCTCTACTTGTATAAAATAATCCCGATGCAGCCCTTAAAATAGGTTTATAGCAAATGAATCAAGTTGGACTTTATTAACTCTTTGCCATTGCATTTTGGATAATGCTGGGCCTTCAACTTCTCAGGGCGACACCTCAGCCACATATGCCTTCTTCTTGAAGCACCAGATGCCGAGTTTCCGCATCACCCTAGAGCCATTGTACATGACATATCAGTGAGATGCCACAAGGGTCCATAGTAAAAAGACAACTCAGACTTTCCCGCAATATGACCACTAGCTCGGTCTTCCCTGTATGGATCAAAGCATACATCTTTGGATGCCATCGAGTCTTTCCTCCTTAAAGAAATCAACTCATGCTACTTAGACCTTGAATGGTTGTTGTCAAAGATGTATTTTGTTCCTCGGGATGTTCCTTTCTCCCATGCCGGATTCTCTTTGGCCAACTCGAGGGACGGGAAGTGGTCATAGATCAATGTCTAGTGTACATATCAAACCAAGTATGAGAAAATTGATTCTTAAAAGAGGAAAAAATAAATAACAATCAAACCATCAATAAAGTTACTAAAATACCTGTAGTAGGCTCACGTTCCCGGCAATTTGGCTAGTTAATTCCCTGGATGCCTTTCTCAACTCTTCCATCAAGAACGTATGACATGCGGTGCCCCACGAATAGTCACGAACTTTGTTGAGAGGATGCAAAAGTTGTAGAAGGTTGGCATCGACCCGGTTGCCACTAGCATTGTGGAAAATGACACATCCCAAAACACATAGAAGATATATAGTGGCTGCAGCATTACTTCGTCATCGCTAAACTCTGGATTGATTTCTTCTTTGGCCTTGGAGCCTCATCGTCGGATGTGGCTCGATCCCAACCAAGGCACTTCTGAGTGTAAAAATAAAGTTGTTCCCATCTTAACTGCTTCACATAATAAAACTTGACCGACGTACCATGGTTAGCGAGACTTCGAATCTGCACCATATCATTGGGGGTGATCGTCATTTCTCCCCACGACATGTGGAAGGTATCGGTCTCAGGATACATCCTCTCCATGAAGGCTGATATCGACACCCGGTCATGATGTAACATTGAATTCTCGGCAGCCGTAGATAACCCCGAGTTCACTATAATTTGCTTGAACCGTTCACAATCACCATCTAACGACCAATCTTTCATCTTTGTTGGTACAACCGTAGGTTTGAGTAGACGAACCGCGTCAGAATGGTCCTAATATACACGACGTATTAAAAAATAATTAGAATAAAAATTAACACTTCTACGAATAAAAAGTCAATATGTTAAGAATGGTGTTTTATAATTATTACCTCAGTTGAGTAAATTTCTTTCGCACAAGAGTCTTTGTACCCAAATAATAGATCTCCTCCATCTCTTGGTAACCCAGGGATTTGACCTTCTTGAATACCCTTCATCTTCAAAGAGGCAGGGACTTGGTGTCCTCCTTTCTTCTTAACTGGCTTCTTTGTACCTTGTCCTTCTCCTTGTCTACCACTTGGTTCTCCTTCATCTTGGCATCTATCTTGTGGAGCACTTGGTTCTCCTTCTTCTTGGAACACTTGGTTGAGTTCCTTCGGTGATAACAATTCCGCTAGCACTCTTTTGTATTCTTGCACTAGCAGTTACTTTCTTACCCCCTTCATGACGAGGCCCCGAAAGAATTGTATCGTGGGAATGCTTAGATCGCCTTTCCCTAAAAAAACAAAAGAAAGAACAATTTATTCCAACAAGACACCGTTTAATCACTACATAATCAGTAGACAAAGTACATTAAACTCAACCGATTGTTCATAATCGGTAGTAAAAAAAATAACGTAACTACTGATTGTGCATAATCGGTAGCTCGGGCTCTACATTATCTACCGATTGTGCATGAAAAAAGGAACATAAAAATCTACGCTATGGACACATATACAATCGGTAGTTAAATAAAAAATCAACTACCGATTATGTAGAATGTTTTGAGGACTCATTAACTTTCATAATCAGGAGTTTAACCCTATACGAAACTACCGATTATGTGTAAATTTGGGTCCAGGAATATAATCGGTAGTTAATGACTAAATATAACTACCAATTATGGTCGATGTTTTTGCGGAATCACTAGCTTTCATAATCAGAAGTTTAACCCTATACGAAACTACCGATTATACCTAAATTTTGGTCCAGGAATATAATCGGTAGTTTATAACTAAATATAACTACCGATTATGGTCGATGTTCATGAGCAATGAAGAACACTAACATAATCGGTAGTTAAATACAAACATGAAACTACTGATTATGACATCTAACCTAAAACCCTTGATATTCTATCCTCGATTTCATTCGATTGAAGCAAAATAAACACAAATAATGGTAAACCCTTACCTTATTGGAGCCATTATAAAGTTATGGAGAGGCTAATTGTCGGAAGCAGTCTCCGTTTCTAGGTCATTATCTTCGTGTTCTTCGTGTTCTTCACTATGTTCTTCAACGATCTCTCTATTTCTTATTCTCTCGGCAAAATTCGGTCAGTTAGTATTAGCAGGTTGACGGGTTGTTTGCTTTTTTCTTGCCATCTTTAGATTGTAATTGCGACGATAAATTGATTTACGATTATACCATGAATTGGTTTACGATTAATCGATTTACGATGAATTGGATTTTGCCACAATCGGTAGTTTGAAAACAAGAGAAGAAGAGGAGAAAACAGTGAGAATCGGTAGAGAAGAAGGTGAGAATGGTAAAGGTTTAGGTTTTTAATTTTTTATTAGGGAAATGGTTAATAGTAATTGTTTGATTACTGAGAGGATATTTAAGTATTTTTATACCATTAGGTTACCCATAGTCACATCTATTGGATGGGTTTAAAATAGTCGCTCCAAATTAGCCCTCAAATTGGACAGGACAATTAACCTTCCTGTTATCTTCGAAATAAGTTTTATTGCCTTGTGACAATCTTCGCAAACTCTTAGATTTTTTATCACTCTAATCGGTCTTCCCGGAGGTACAGTCAATATACCAAATGGTACAGCTAACTTTTCACTATGATATCTAAGCATGTGCTCCTTCTCTTCCTCTTCGACATCATGTAAAACCATCTTCGTCACAGAAACAAATCCTTCCTTCTTTACAAGCAAATCCAGCTCCTCCAAGAAAGCATAAATTCTATCCTTCTCTGGATGCACTGAATCCCCAGCAGAGAATATATGGATCTTATTCTGCTCCTCCATCCAACTACACCCAGGAACTTTGTTCACACCCTTGTCCCTCATAATGACTCTCATTTTTTGAACATCGCTCCATCTGCCCGAAGATGCATACAAGTTCAAGAGAAGAACATACATACCTGAATTTTCTGGTTCTATCTCTAAACATTTCCGAGCAGCCTCTTCACCTAATTTTGTATTACCATGAGTCCTACTTGCACCGAGCAAGGCACCCCATGTTGCTGCATCTGGCTCAAAGGGCATATTTCTCATGAGAGACTCGGCATCTTCTAGCAGTCCGGCTCGTCCCAATAGATCAATCACGCAAGTGTAGTGGTTTGCTTTTGCCTTATGCCATACTTCTTATCCATTGAATGAAAGTAATCTGTACCTTTACTTACTAAGCCAGCATGACTAGAAGCAGATAAAACACCAACCTGCATAAGTATGAAAGTGATATTATGAGCTGATGAGATATTGATACCGTAGATTCACAACTATAAAACAAAGGCCTACGGGATCTATTAGTACAAAAATTACCCCAGTATCTTTAAGTTAACTATGTTCTCTAAGAGGTTAAAACCCTAAAGACACCGATCGATAAGCAAGATCATTGACCATATTTCACTAATGATGTTAGGATAGAGGAGATTAGTTTTTTGTGACCCACGTTCAACATGGTCGAATGAAACCCCACCACTCCAGTAACAGGGGTCTAAACGTTCACAGACTTTCTAAGTGACGAAAATCTCCAGTGCTGGCGCATAAAATAGAAAGAGAAGAAGTGCGAAGAAAGTAGAAAGATAAGTGTGCCTCTAGGGTTAGGTTTTAACTTATATATCTAATAAATGGATGGTAATGATCTAACTAGATCAACGGCTATCAAACATCGGTTTATAACCGGTCAACTCGGGCGGTTACCCTCAAACTGTTGACCGATCCATGAATCAACGGTTATGATCTTTTGAAACCATTGACCAAACCGTTGATCTCGGCTCTACTCGGTTCGGTCCCGGTTTACCCAGTTTCGGCCGGTTTCGGTCCGGCCGGTTTTCTGTGCAGCTCTAATCACAAAGGTAGCACCCTGGCTTGTCTACCGACATGGAAAAGATCGTAAGTTTCAAACTTTTTATAATTTGTGTGATCCTTTGAATAAACCTAGAAGAAAAAAAAATCATACCAGAGTTGAGTAATAGAAGTACTTATCAAAAAAATTCTAGTCAAGGATGAGTAATCATTCTTTCCGATGATAATACAGAACAAAAGACAACTATGGAAATTGTTTTCTATGGAATCCTATATCGCTAGAAATTATCATGTTACCTAATATACTTCGAAGTATACATCAAGAGTCCTTTGGTTCACATTTTGTCAGGGATTGTGTTTTTAGTTCTGGTGGTGCTGGGAACGGGGTTGCGGGCAGCAGCTGCATTAGCCATAGCTGTAGTGGCAGCAACAGCAGTAGCAGTTTTAGTAGCAATGATAATTATGATGATTGGATGGTTTATATCCTTTTGAATGGAGAGGAAAAACCTGACATACTTTTATATTGTTACCCTGGTGAAATGGAATGGAGAAAGCATGAGTTTGTTGGTGTGGCTCGAGCTACTCTTAAATCAATGCTTTATTTCAGTGGTAAATTGTTTGTAATGTGTTCAGAAGATAATGTTCACTTAGAGATAGAAATACACCATGATTCTGATAAGGAAACACTATGTATAAGTGATTTTATTCGCGTTGATGACAATTTTGAACGTGAATCAGTAGCAGGATGGTTGGAATATCGTAATGTTGAACAATCTTGGATGGAGTCTTTTGGTGAAATTTTTAGAATAGAAAGATATTACATTTCAAGAGGTGTTTATCAGAACTACTCAACCCAAATAATAATATCAAAATTGGATTTCTCTTCAATGGCTTGGGAGGAAATTAAAAGTTTGGATGACTATGTCTTCTTTCTAAGTGAATTTCAGCAACTGTCTTGCTTGGCCTCAGACTTGGGTTTTTCAAAGGGTTGTGTGTATTATACGCAAGCTAAGGAAATGGGGTGGTACTGATATACTTTGGAAGACAACTGTATCTTGTTATCTGTACCATGTCCAGATATAACATCGCCATGGCTTGCTGCTGAGTGGCTCATGATTCCTACAACTCAGAGGGTCGATGATAGAAGAACTGCAAACTGTATTTTAGATAAGGATGAAGACATGGATAAAGTTGTTAAGGCAGCGGAATACAGAGTAAATGTAGCTAAGAATGACGAGAAAGTGGATACTGAAGAAGTGAGATCGTGCGTCATGCTTTACGATGATATCATACGGTTGATATCAGATTGTCTCCATCCAGTGGATTACATAAAACTATCGATCGTTAATAAACCTGAGAAGATCCTTTTCTAATAAAGCTTTACAGACCACAGATACATCCCCATGGCTGGTTTTTCCTGACTATAATCAAGCCGTCTACAGTTTCGTGAATCCAATGCATAATAATGAGAGCTACCTCATGAACATCCCGGAGTTGTTTGAAGGTTCTAGAATCCGCTTTTCAAAAGGTGGGTGGTTGCTCATGTCAAAAGGCAACACATTATTCTTCTACAATCCTTTCACAAAATCAACTATCAAACTTCCAGACTTATCAGATGATCATTGCTTTAAGTTCTCAGGTATCTCATTTTCGTCCCTGCCGACTTCTTCAGATTGCGTAGTGGCATCAGTCAACTGGTGGGGAATGATGTTCTCATGTTCTTCATTAAACGGGGAGATGATCGTTGGATAAATGATTCCTTTGTTTGTACTTATTTTCTTCCCAACAAGAAAATGACGAAAGTCATGGTGGATTTTAACAACCCAGTTTTTTTTATCGCGGAGCTTTCTATTGCCTAGACAACAATGGAACTTTAGGAGTTTCAACAATAGGGCATGGCATTAGTTGGGAAGTATTGGCCAATGTGACCCGGCCTAAGTGTGAGTTTATCTATAAGACTTTCTTGGTGGAATGTGAAGGGAAACTTTTTATCTGTGTTATTAGGCCATTTAGGAAAATGGGTTCGTATTTTTAGATTGAACGACACTGATATGGTTTGGGTTGAAGTCAAACATTTGGGACGGCATACGTTGTTCATTAGCAATACATCTTGTATCTCAGCAATTGCTCCAACTGATCAAATGGAGAACAAAATCTATTTTCCGAGGTTTCACAACGAAGGAATTTTGTATTTTTCTCTTGATACAAGCATGTTTCACTGTCTTGGGAGCAGACATTCTGCTAAAGATTATCATGATTCGAAGGAGAAATTAAACTGCAGTTGGATCGAACCTAATTGGTCAGAGATCTCAGATCACTATTGTCACTGGTTTAACATCTAAATTATATTGTTAGCCTCCTTTTGCAGTTTTTTTCCTTGTTACAGTAGTATTATTTATTTACGCGTATGGTATGAACTATGGTTTTTTTTTTTTTGTTGTTGTAACACTAGTACTTTTTATTTATATGTGGTGCGTATACTGTGAATAGCAGTCCCAAGTAGTGATGTAAGTCGATGCTACATTGGGGTTTCTACGTCAACTATGAGTGAAAAGGGTTTAATATTATAAGCAGAGGTACGGAAATGAGGAGGTCAAGTAATTTGCCCATATGCTAATAACTTTGTTGCCTGATGGTATATGTTTGTATTGGAGCGTATACTCACTCAGCTGAAGCAGCATGGTATAGCCAGGTCAGGTCAGTTCAGTTGTCTTCTTTCTTGAATTTTAATTTAATCTTCAGCTCGTGATGTAGACTCTAACTAATATGACCATTTTTTTTAGTTCATAGACTGGCTATCTATACGGACATAATGCTTTAGGTGAAGATTGTAGTTAAATTTGGTTTAATGGTAGTCTCTAGTTTTTCTTGGTCATAACCTAACAATTACTATCTGCGTAAAGGCGGTCCTGTCGTGTTGCCTCTCCACATGGTTTGCAATTTGTGGAGTTCAATACCTTGCTGATTTATAAGTTTGTAGGTTTGTCTTATTAGTTCGCTCATAAAATTGTAGGGGTGATATGGTGCATAATCAGTAAGTATTGTTTGGTCAACATCGGTAAATGGATAATCAAATTTATTTCAAGTTATATTGTTGTCTAGAATTAGCCCAGAAAAATAATCTCTAATCATTTCTTTCAGATTATGCTGTTGCTTACGTTCCCCTTGAAAGACCGATTATTCCTTCAAATCCTGTTGTTGAAGTGTATCAGCTGCAGTTGGATTATGTCGAGGGAACTTTTTGCTGGTTAGTGGTTCTATGGGATCGATCAAGGCCCGTCACTGAAACCTTCGAGGTAGAGTTCTAGTAGTGTTAATGTAATGATATATTCAAGCTAAGCACTTTTCTTTTTTTCTTGCACAGGTGATGCTCCCAGATTGCAATTAAGTGCCACCATTTTGTGTTTTTCTTCGTATGCTTAATTGTGCAGTCAATTTTTGGGATCGACTCTGGGAGTTTTAACATAGATATACACAAGTATTACTTCTGGTACATGTTTCAAATTAGGTGATAAAAGTGTAAAGGTTGTTTATTTGCAGGGAGCACATAGCATTTCCTTGCAATCTTGTTAAACAAGAGTTTGGGCTGCTGGACTCATGGCTCTCTTTCTGCAATGCTTCATCTGGCCGTGGATGTGAAACACATGCAAGAGATAGTTTTGCTGAGAAATTTAAAGTTCCCTTGATAATGAGAAAACATCATCAGATATTCTGGGACTTGGTATTCGGAGCAGAAAACAACAGTTCCATCCAAATTATCATCTTCAAGGTCTCTGATTTATGATCTTATAAATTTTGGTAATCTTTCTCTTTCTCGTCTGGATAATTAGAGGTTTGTGTTTTTTTTTTCTTTTGGTACATTGAAGTCTAGGTGCCTTAAGAGATAGTGAGAGAATGGTTGTCTAACTATAAAGGTCAGAATATGGAACATTTGTTCAAGGTTCACTTGTTACATTTCCTGAGCTGTGCTTTCAGTTATCTAGCTGATGTACTTGTTTATGTTTGAGAAGTTCCCTTCATTCTTCTATCAATTAGCTCCTCTTTTTTGGGACTTTTATGTTTTTTCTTGAAGTTAAATTCTTGATGTTTATTTTAAACCTTGATGGCATTCATATTAGAGCTTTCAGTCATACCAGAGTGTTGATGGTGGATTTTTGACAAAGGATAAAATAGTCAATTCGGATAATTTTTTCATCCCAGGGGTAAAATAGGTATTTTTACGATAAAAAAAATTTCAATTCTTCAATTATCTCAAAAGAGAAAGGGTGGATCTTAGGTCTGGTTCTTAGATTAACATCAATTCAGGTCCAACAACCAATTTCAATATTGGTGATCTGCTCCTCAAAAATGCTTTCACCAAAAACACTAACTCTCCTCTTTCAAGCAGTACTGTTGGGAACGGTATGGATAACCAAGCATCACCAAGTCTCTCAAATCTGATAAAGAGACCCTTACTGAAGCACAAGCATACGTAAGGGAATACTCGCTTCACTCAAGACTCGTGTGGAGCAACCACCTCTAGAGCAACACAAGTATTATATGGAGCAAACCAGAAACGCCTCCAAAGTTATTGTTGATGCTAACACCTCCGGAGCCCACGCCCAAAGGGATAAATGGGAAGTTTGTATAGCCCCTGATCTAGTACCAAGAAACAATCAACAACAAAATATCAACACCGATGGAGTTCTGGAAAGTACCTACAAAAATCACGAAAAGGAAGACTTATCTCTATCTCACCAGAACCAGCCTCTCTGTCTACTCGAGATCCGTAGAATCCCACAATAGGGAGATATCTCTCTCCTCCATTCTTGTTGCATAAAGAGATAAGGGTACTCACCTTTATCAAGTCGTCACCAGATGAAGCCCACCAACTGTCATGGGGTAATGCTACACCCATGTTGTCGTAGATCGCCATACCAAAACCCCATGTCTTATCCCCATTGTAATATGATTTGATGTATCGTAAGAGTTGGGGTGATGCAGATCGGAAGCGTGTAAAGATGATAATAATCGCAGCGGAATAGAATTATTGAAAAGTAACCGGTATAATGGGTAGAAATTGATAGAAATTAGTTGTTCTTCAAAGAGATATCCTAAAATCTACGGGGTTATCTAGACTTCGTTAGTTCACTACGAATAACGACTATAGATATGAGATTAGTGTTCAGACTTCGGGGTAAACCCAACTATGAATAAAAATCAAAATCAATAAACTCAACAAGTTTAACGAAAACAAAATAGTTTTAAATAATCAAAAACTCCTCCTAATTTTCGTTTTTGGAGCCCCTTATATAGATAACTCCTACTAAACAAACTCTAAACTTATCAAAAACCTATAAACTTGTTTCCCAAGGTGTCTACTACCTTTAGATAACTTTCCTAACTTATTAAAACTCTTAAAATAAACTTCTAGACTCTTCCAAAATTACCCTAAATAATAAATCCAAAAATTAATTATTTTTCTACTAAAAATAACATTATTAATAAATAATAATAATAAAATAGATTTATTTTCCATAAATCTCCCTCCATCATTCTACCGGTGTTGGAGAAGATTTGACCTCGAATCTTGCCAGTATCATGTTCTGCATGTGTAACTCGTCGATGACAATCTTCAACCTGCGTAATTGTTTCTCTTCTTATAAAATTTTCATCTTTTCATGTGTTACAAGTTATGTTAACGATGAGTTATAGCTAAAAGCTAAAATTCAAAGTTGTTATATTTTGTAATTTGTAGTTGTGTATTCAAAATTTATTTTCTGCCATGATATATAATTGTATACCTTTGATTTGATTTCTTAATTACTTAGAGGATTTTGACTGATTATAATAAAATTAATTGGTTAGTTTATGAAATTGTTAGTGACTATTTACTTAATGATTAGTTATCTTTTACTCGTCCTCAATCGATAATATATCTAAGCATCTTAACTAATGCTTAGATCTTGCTGGTAATGGAGATGGTCTATTTTCAAATGTGGGAGATTGAAGATGGACGAAAGTGGTACTGATCATTGTCATGGATGATGACGGCGGTTGTTTATAAATTTGGAAGATAAAGTCTATGGATTTAATTAATTATATATGAACTAAGATGGGAGGGCACCTCTCAAACAGTTAAGAATAAGGATTCGTAACAATGTGTAATAACTGAACATGGAATACCCGTTTAATACCCGGAACCGGTAGGTACCTAGACGTGTAATCGGGTCCGGTTTTGGGTCTACTAATTTAGGAACCGGATCCAGAACCGTAAAAAATAATAGGGTCGGAGGACCCATTGACATCCCTACTTTTGAGCATTTGAGTTCGCGAACCTAATATGGTGAGTTCACGAACCCAACAAGAATAAAGATTATTTTTAACATTTTCGCATTGAAGTTCGCAAACCTACAAAGGAAAAGTTATATTTTCTTTTGTATTGGTTTACAGATCTACTTAAAGCGTGATCAGTTGGTCCATAATTCTAGTTACTTTGGGTTGATTCATCCTTATTTGGATTTTATGGTAAATTTTCCACACAATTACGAATTGCTATTTTTTAGCTAATTCGTTGGTTGGAAAGTCTAGTTCCTTTTTTAAAAGATTGAAGCTATCTTTGGTAGTAATTCTCTTCATAGAATTTATTCGAGCTAACATTACTCGACGACCTCATTGCAAGTCAAGTTATTTCCAAAAAACAACTTTATGTATATTAGGAAATAACTTTATTTAGCAATTGAGAATTAACTTGGGTTACAAGAAATTGATTATTTACATCTTATGCAACCTAGCCTTAATTGATTACTGAAAATTGGAGACATCAGCAATACTGAAATCTCAATCCCTACACCCTTTGTAACTTGTTGCAAAGTTTGTCCTCCAAAGAACTAAGGATCTTCGTGATCTAAGTTTTAACTTTGAAAGACTTCACTTGGGATTTGTGAAACACAAGTTCACATATCTTGAAGAAAGATAGTTTCGTAACCTGTATACATGTTTGTGATGCGTATTATTCTTGACTAGTCTAGTGTCATTCTCTTATGGTATAAGGCCATGCATTCAAGAATTGCAGATCAAATCCAGATTTGATAGAAAACTACAAATAGGATTGAGTAACTCTTATCATTGAAATCTTGTTTTTGAGTTTTCATAAGAATACATCTTAGCTTATGATCTAGATTTTGATTCTTGTGTAGACAAAAAAATAGGTATCTCTACAGGTTTTAAAGAGAATAAACCCTAGTCTTGGATTTAAATTCGTCCAAATTTAGGGAATTAATTTTTACATCCTTGATCTAGAATCAAAAAAGGAATCACCAGGCGTCCGGTTGGAGGAATGATAGTATTAGTATTCACGACAGACTATGGATAAACTATTAGGGATGTAAAAGACATCAATTATGGGAATCAAGTGCGTAGATTCTTGTGAAAATCATGAGACATAGAGGCACATGCAGAAAAGTAGCTTGGAAGGATTTTTTCTGTCTCAACAACATTCTATATCAAAATCTTATAATAGACTATTGTTTGTAGCGCCTTAACACAGTGTGCGTTCAAATTAGGGGTGCACAAAGGTCGGTTCGGCTCGGTTCTTGGTAGAACCGTGTACCTGTACCTCCCTATGGTCGGTTCTCTACCCGTGTACCCGTACCCTGTACCCTATACTCTCAGTTTGGTTCTATACCCTGTACCCGTCTTCTCGGTTCGGTTCCGCTCATGTACCTCCTTTTTTTTTTCTCTAATCTAAAATTGAAAAGCTCTGAATTCAAAAACCAGTTGAAAAAAATAGCTAACTAAGCTATGGCGGGGTACATGGACTAACTAAGCTTAAAAAAAAAAACTTAATAAGACAATTCCTGGTTAAAGATAAAAAGAAAAAAGAAAAAAAAGGGGGGAGAAAAAAGTCGATTCGAGTCTGAAAAATCAGTGAGATAGCTAATAGCAACTATGGTTACACTTCAAGAATTGGGGTCTCAATGGGAGTTCACAAATATTCCCTGTTGTGATTAGACATAAGAGGGGTGTGGAAATTCTAGTTCATGTATCCTGACAAACGTAGTGAGCATCTATCACCCTAAAGTATATATAATATATGAAAGCAAAGAAAGAAAAGAAAAGAAAAGAAAAAAGAAATGTGAATTGGCAAGAAAGTGAAAAACGATACTTTAGTGACATCTGGAACAACAAAATGTAAGGTTAACTTTGAGGCCGAAGCATCAAGTTTGACAAATAAATTTTCATCAAACAAAGCAGTATCATCAGAATTTCAGAAACATTGAGGAAGGTAAATAGTAACAAAAATAAATGACAAACTGAAGAGTGGCATTAATAACATTAAACCAATATTGTGAGATGAAGGAAATTACTAAGGAATTATATAAGAAACATATGTATTCTCGCCTGCTGGTTTCAATACCCCTAGTATCCCTAGATAACAAAGCAGACACAACAATTAGCAACCTATGACTACCAAAATATAGGAATATGGATGATAGTGAAATAAGAGCTCAAAGAAAATAGTCTGACTAGATAAACAATTCCAACACTAAAACAATACAATCTTGACATTTGAATACCTACTGCGATGGGATTGAAACTTGATGTTTAAGTCAGTATGAGCTGAATACGAGATACACAAGTGGCATGAATCAATATGTTCGGGAAGCAAGTACCTGAAAAGGTGAACACATGATTACATTTCCGATTTTTTTTAGAAAATAATTATTTAGAATATAATTTTACAAGTTTAGAAACATACCAGCAGAGTTTCTTGGTGGAATGCCAAGGACAACTTCTCTCTGTATTTGTAAGACCTGCTAAGACTAGGCCGGTTCAGATCTTTAAGCTACATACCATTAAAAAGACTAGAAGTCAGGTTTGGGATGCAGTTAGAGATCTAAGAAATACTCATATATGTTATTTGTAGGTCATACTTCATGTATCACAGCAGTCGCTCCAGTTAGAGCATAAAGAACAAAATATACTTCCCAAGATTACACAATGAACAAATTTTTTTCTTCTCGCTTGATATATGTAGGTATCAAACACTCTTTCTAACTGGAAGTGATCAATACTCTCTTTTGATTGAAAGGAAGTGATCAATACTCTTCTTCAAACTTTAGTCCCAAACAACATTTATATTGTAGTTGTATTTAACCCAACTCGTCAGGTACTACAACTAAAAAGCTTGTTTGGTCATAAACATGATCAGTTTACGAGTACATCAGGAGCTTGTTTCACTTTACTTTTTGCAGAACAACTTGCTATTCCTAGCTAGATGTTCTCCATAAATAATCCATTATGCAGGTATAAACAACCAATTTCTGCATCAAAAACAGTTGGTAGAGCTCTGCCCACACTTTGGAAATAGGTGTGGATTACTGGATGTGGGTATCAAGGATAAACAAAAAGATATCATTCTTTGCATAATAAGTATCAATTAAGGCTTGCAGGACATTCCCCTGAACAACACAATTGAACTACCATCAGACTTGGACATTCCCCTAATAACAAATTCCATGAATCACACAAAACCTTAACCTAATATTAGGGTTTTAAACATAATATTTCAACCTAATTCCTAAAATTAACTAAAAGGGTTGTCAAAATCAACATTCAAAGATTAATCTTATCAAAGGGTTTTCACTAAAAAAATACAGAAACACCAAAAACTCTAACAATACAATGAAAACAACCCCACCAACCAAAAAAAAATCAAGAAAAAAACCCAGCAAAAGTAAAGATCAGAGAGAAGAACTTACGGTGAGAAATGGGTTTCTGATACCTCCGCGGCTCCGCCTCTGTGGTAATAACAGTTCTTCTCTTAGTGGTACAGAAGAACTGTCTTCTTCTTCAGTTTTCTTCACACACAGAAAGTAAAGTAGACAGACGAAATTTGCTCCAGTTTTCTTTCGATCGAGTTACGACTAAGAGTAACCTAACTAACAACAGACGAATGAGATTGAAACTATAAAATATGATCAACGGTTAACAATATTTGGTACCTTCGGTCCGGTACAGGTCGGTTCTTAGGTAGAACCTGTACCTGGTACTCGGGTGTACTCGGTTCTCTTTTTTGTACTTGTACCCTGTACCATATACTCTCGGTTCGGTCTGGTTTCGTCGGTTCTGGTTTGGTCCTTCGGTTCCGGTCGGTTCCTGTACAGCCCTAGTTTAAATTGGGAGACATCCCGGGGTTTTTCTGACTTGCGGTTTTCCTCGTTAACAAAAATTTTGGCGTGTGCTTTGCTTTACTTTTGATTTCCGCATTATATTGATTTTATCTTTTATAGTTAAAATTACAAGCAAATTATATGTTATTTATCCTTGTGATTTAAGAATCTCTAATTGAGATTATCCAAAGATATTTCTTGTCTGCTTTATTCTTTGACTGAAGTTCACGTAAGGAATAAGTGTATAGGTTCCGCAACGAAAATGTTGGTGGTGTACTTAGTACTCTCCCTTTTCACTTGTGATCCTCCTGATTTTAACACAACTTCTACCATGAAAATTGTGAAAGATAAGCAATATCAAATGGAAAATGAGACAAAGTACGCAATTTATTAGAAACACATAAGCATGGAACCTTTGTTGACAGACTTGTATCATGTAGATAACCACGCTGAGATTGGAGTTAGTAACATCGGAAGTTCTCGCTTGGTTTCAACCGTACCTCCTCCTTGCCAATTTTTAGAATCCTTTCTGTATACTCAAGCGGAGCCTACATCATATTTTTCGGTAGTACAATGATATTTTCCTTATGTAAACTTAGATGTGATGCGAAATATAAATTGTGTGGCCGTATAAACACCATGATTAGAGTTTCAACTCAGGCATTGAGGTTGATAGATATTTGATTTTATTACATTTTGGCATTCGTTTGTTTTGTTATTGCAATACAACTTATTTCCAACTTTCTATTTTTTAGGCTCAATGGAATCACTTGGCACAAGAGTATTAAGAATACAAGTCGGAGCTCGAGAAGATATTATACGACCGTTATGTGTATGGTCCTAAACATACTGGCGACACATTTACGAGTCCATTTAGTTCTGAGCAATCCCAACATAAAACTATTTAATATGATGGGATTAGAGACCCCTGCAGATGGTAGCCGTAAACGTCTAGCTATTGGCACGTTGGAAAATCAAAATTATTTTTATCATCTGTTTTTGCTTGCGGGGGGTAGTAATGCTAATGTTCAGGATCTTAATATAGAAATTAGTGAAAATGCAAACCCCTATCTAAATTCTAATGCAGATTAAAATTGGATATGGATATTTTGAGTGACACCCAGATGACATTTGATTTATTCCCACAGTGCTTGTATCACTGAAAACATGTACACTCTAATCAAATTTAAATCCTTTATGTTCTTTGGTATAATTTTTTTATTCATGGTATAATTTGATGATAGTTTAATTGTATATAATTTATCTTCAAGAGTTATTTTTTGTGAGCTATTGTTTGATTGCAACTTTGTTACTGTTGTCATACGCACCATGACTTTAACAATATTTTTGGGAATTAAATATGTGATTCCATTTGGAAATAATCGGAATGATTCCAATGATGATGAGATAAATGGGAATACTCTCATACTTAATCAAGCGATTCTCATAACTTACGTCAACCGGTTCCAGGAGAAGTTAGGCACATAGAGTTGATTTATAGAAGTCGTGTGGAAGCAGATGCAAGGATGATACAAAATTATTTTAATGTTGGTTGTACTTGGAGACCAAAGAAGTTTCATGGTCGTTTAGATATGTATCTGTAGATGGTGAATTTTTGAAAATGGTCAGAATTATAAAATCGCCCTTCCACCTAGTTACGAGAACATAAAAGTATCCACGCATATTTGCGCACATACTTCTGATTTCACATCAGAATACGAAATACTGTATTTCTACCTGTGTTCCGCGGGAGAATTGAGAATACATTCTCTACAAATAACTACAAGTGTTCTATATTGACCCTG
Source organism: Papaver californicum (assembly GCA_023531435.1). Classification (NCBI taxonomy): domain Eukaryota; kingdom Viridiplantae; phylum Streptophyta; class Magnoliopsida; order Ranunculales; family Papaveraceae; genus Papaver; species Papaver californicum. The sequence continues at coordinate 18,539,502 of JAJJMC010015859.1, forward strand.
TAATCTATCTAATAAGTCTCAAGCTCCTAGATGGATTGCCCACTAGTATAGAGCAACTTGAGTCTTCTCTAGTGTTATTCTTAGAGCTTAATGTCTTTTCTAATTCTATTCCTAGAGCTTATTCTGTATCCGATGTCTTCTCTAGTGTTATTCCTAGAGCAATGTCGATAATTAAATTCTTATTTAAACAACATTAATTTACTGTTATACCCATAATATGGGAGTACCTATGCTTAATCCCAAAAATATATTCTATTTTAACGCCTTTTTCGCAATGAACACATCAAAAATTGCTCTCCTGAGCCTAAAGTACGCCACTTTAGCACTTTGTTCAAAGACAAGCCACGAATTATGCGCCGCTCTTCTTGGACGCTCCACAAACAAGGAGCAATATCTCCAAAGATATTATGCCTCTGACCTAGGCTAACTCTAGCCTTTTCCTGCATTAGCCCCAAGATAGCACTACCATCTTGGCCTAGTAACATATTGGAACTAACATCTTATCCTTAGCAGAAGCGCTAACTTCCTTGGCTGGTGGTGTCCTAGCAAGCACATTGGCACTAGCATCCCAGCCAACAACGTCCTCGAGTAAGCATCCCTAGCGCTAGTGTCTTAGCTACCATCGCGTCCCGGTACAAGCACGTTCCAGCGCTAGTGCGTCTTAGCCTAGCTAGCGCATCCCTGAGCGCAGCATCCTTGGATAATGCATCTCATCCTAGCTAGCGCGTCCCTGAGCGCAGCATCCTTTGCTGTGCGTCTTAGCCTAGCTAGCGCGTCCATGAGCGCGACATTCTTGGCTAGCGCGTCTCAGTCTAGCTAGCGGGTCCCTGAGTGCAGCGTCCTTGGCTAGTGCGTCTCAGCCTAGCTAGAGCGTCCCCGAGCACAACGTCTTTGGATAGTGCATCTTAGCCTAGCTAGCACGTCCGTGAGCGCAGCATCCTTGGCTAGTGCGTCTCAAGCCAAGCAGCGTCCTTGGCCACCATCGTCTTAGCTTTCACGACTAACGAGCTAGCACATTACCATTTGTGCTAATAAGCTAATGCTAGCTTTACTAGCTGTTTCCCTTAGAAATACACAATTATTTTCAATATTTGCAAGATGCCAACATCAATATTACATAATTATTTGATAAGCCTTCCTGCTTAAGAAGCTCTTTACAATATTGGTTTCAAACATCTTTCAGACTTATGTCAAGTCACTTCTAAGCCAACATTTGGCTATTAAATTTATGTCATCTTATTTCTAAGTTAATATATGGGTACTACACTTGTCAGACTCGACACTGATTAGTCTGATCACCAATTCAGTGAGTTACACGACTTTCCTTGCTGACTTAGCAAGTCATTTGACTTGATTGTCCAAGAATGTCCTTTATGGAAGAAGTTTACTTGCTTTCGACTTAGAATAGAAGGATTTTTTGGCGCTCAGTTAGTTATATTCATTTGTTTATAGCAGATTAGTATCATCCTCACATCATAGAATGGAAGCTCTCTTCATAATTTATTTATTTATTAAGTAAAAATATCTAAGATGGAAGGTTCGGAGTTTGGGTCTCTAGCGGTGGTCTTATCTGGTTTCAGTTTCATATGGGGATGAATCCAATCCTAGGATAGGGCATTTAACCTTTCTGGGAAGCCGGTCCTCCATAATAATATGTTTTTCGAAGTAGATGCAATTGAATCGGCTGGTCTTAAATCAGCTGCTAGAGAATAGGCTGCTAGGGTACAAATTTGCTAACTATTAAATTAACCGAGGGATAGGCTGGGGAAGAAGAGCCATCCCCAAGATGCTCAACAGTAGCTCAGCTCCTAACCGAGTTTCCTTCCGGAAAAAGATGGATTGTTTTGTGAAAGAATTTTTGGGCCTATAAAAAGTGGAATTTCTCCAAAACATCCCGAAAGATAAAGACTCAACTTGACAGAAAAAGCTTTCAAAAGAACCGAGCTGCATCCAAAGATGGAATTTCCGTTCATTACTTGGCATGATTTAAGCTAGCGAGAAGCAACCCCGCTTTTATTTGCTCTATCCAGTCAGTATTTATTATGTCTAGCTTCTCCATGCTCTCGGCTTCGGTAACTCTACCCCCTTCCCCTTCATCCGGCTCCTACTTGTTCTTCAGATCCGGAAATTTGCACATTTAGATGCTACTACCGTACTATCAAGAGGACTAGCTTCAAAAGGTAGACTCTAGAGATGCATTATATTGTAAAGAAAGAGGATCTTATTGAGTATCGAAGAACAAAAGAATTTAGGAAAAAATACCAAAAGAAAGTAGATCGCTTTTTTTTTTCATTCCTGAGGAAGTGCATATCTTATCTGCTGCCTTATGTAAAGTTTCCAGAGTACAATTAACCTCTGGATTTGAAATCACTGCTTATATACCTGGTATTGGCCATAATTCACAAGAACCTAGAATCTTTTTTTATTGAAAAAATCATACATGTTTGTAGGATAATAGTAAAAAAATATCATCAAAAACTTACAACAACTTGCCAAACAAGGGCTAAGAGAAGAAAGAGCACATGTATTACTGGCATAACATCTACAATTGGATTAAAAAAAACATAAGCCTCGGGAAAATTTGGCGAAGAAAAAACTACTCGAATGAAGGGCATAATTAAGACAGATACAGATCAAAATAAAGATATTAAGCATAACAAAAATTTCCTTCTTGAAGATAATTGTATTTTGATTGAGTTATTGATATTAAATATAAAAAAAGAAGAAAGTAAGGTAGATTCAAATTCTTCCTTTTTTTTTACATGCTCAATCACAAATCCTTCAATTCTCAACCGAGAACAAAATGAGTCATACTTTCATACAATATCTTAATTGATTAATTACACACAATTTTTTTATGTTTTCCTATCCAGGATCAAAGGGTTTGTGATATTCTTTTTTTTTGTACAAAATATATTTTTCTAGATCTGAATATACCCCAATCCAATTGCTCACCAGATATAAGTTAAGAAACAACTTATGTAATATAGTTGATCCACTAAGGCCCAAAGATAGTAAGTCCTTTATTTCTGAGAGAAGAAAGTCTTTCTCAAAGATTCTATATAAAAATGAAACGGAAATAGTTACCTTTCAGAAAAAGATAACTATAGTGGGGTTCGTTTTTCTGAAGGTAGGAGAAAAGATAAAACTTAATTTGAATCAAAATAAAACTCAATTCTAAAACAAGTCATTCTATTATCTTTTCCTTTCATGTTCTACATGCCTCCTTTCCATATTAGGGAATCCCTCTCTTATTGTACTACTAACCCCATTCCTTAAACTGAAAGGATTCAAAGAAAAACCCGTTATATACAACCAAGAAAAGAGGTTTCTAGATTTCGTATCTAATAGAATTGTGTGAATATGATAACGTCTGGTGGGTGCTGCTGGGCTCTGATTCCCATGCAAGATTTCCTCGCTAGTCCAATGTCCTTCTTTGTGGGACCCACCCTTTACCGCAAGCCTCGCTCAATCACAAATCCTTCAATTTTCAACAGAGAACAGAAGGAGTCATACTTTCATACAATATCTTAATTGAATTCTATGTAATGATCAATAAATTAAGTTAAATTCTACAATTATATGCATTAAATCCTAGCAACAATCTACTTTATTTTATAGAGATTCGGGCGACGGATATTCGTGTTTATTGGTGTCAAATATAAATATAAATGGGGCGTGGCCAAGCGGTAAGGCAACGGGTTTTGGTCCCGTGACTCGGAGGTTCGAATCCTTTCGTCCTAGAGCATTCCAATTAGGTTCAAAGTGTAATGTTGAATAAAATAGGAATTATCTTTACATGATTTCCAACGATATCATTAAATAAGGGGATTATAAGGAATCCACCAGAATGATCTAAATGGAGTTACCCGGAGAATGAACTCCGGGAGGGTAGGGTATAAATTACTATAATAAAGTAGTAAAAAGAAATTAACACATTTCCATAATAATAATTAAGGACTTTCTCTTTTTCTTCCCCAATTATTTTGTCTTATGACATGACAATACAATCTAGATTCTCGAATTTTTGAACAAAACACCAACCAGAGTTGGGGTTCGGATTGGAATTTTTATTCAATTGAGGCATGGGCGGCCTATTTATTTATAGTTCTAGGACCATTAGTTCTAGGGGTCGACTCGGTTCTCTCAAATTGTTTCTCATTATTAAGAAAAGGTAACGAAGATAAAATAGGGCTTGTTTTATAGCAATAGTAATTAATCGTTGTTGTTTCGAGGTTAATATATTCACTCGTCTAGATAATATTTTTCCTTGTTCACTAATAAATTGACTAATTAAACTTATGTTTCTATAATGAATTCGATCCCCCGATTCAATTGAGGGATATAATTACTTTCTCAGGACAAAGAAATCTAATGGATGGCCTATGGTTCTGTTAGTTTCATCGATGCCATATCAAGAGAATAAGATGTTACTATATTCAGATGGTTGGAATCGAAGGGATCATCTCACGGACGAGGAACCTCTGGAGCCTACCTAGAATTAGGGGCGTCTGGTAGTAGACTTGGTAGCAAAACTTTAAAAGGATAAGGTATCTCAAAGCTTAAAAGTAAGGAAAGAGAGTTTATGGTTTCACTCCCTTCTCTTCTTTTTGGAAGAAGCTTAAGTTTAGACGAGGAAGCGGGGCAAAGTGCAACCAATTCTCTCTTTTTATTCTATCTATCGCAAAGTTCAACTGCAGGTAAGTAGGACAATAAGATCTGACCGAGTCAAAGGCTACTAAAAGAGGTTCGATCCAGAGGGTTTCCAGTCGTGTGCTGGTTGATGTGAAAGATGGGCGAAGACTTTGAGTTCGTCACCATCAGCAGGAAGAATTAAAGAACTTGAATAAGTCCTGCCTCAAAAAAAGGGGCTTGGGATAGACGTTGGGAAGGGAAGAGAATTTTCGGGGCTTCAATGAGTACTATCTTTATTCTTAGACTTCTCGAACTCAAGAAAAATGGGATTTCTCCGCTCTCTCAGAATATGGGCCTAAGCCACCTAGAATGACTTGAATAAAGAAATACTTTAAAAAACAAGGAATGAACTGAGATAGATGATTAAAGGAATTGTCGCGAAAGTAGGATCATGTCGTTCATTTTTCCTTCAATGTGGGGACCTGGTTAGAGCTTCTGGCCTTAGATTGGAGGAAATCGCTCCAAAGACCTTTCACTGATAATACAGGGTATAGACGGTACAGAGATTTAGTATTCGATAGGTCCTTCAGGAACATATCTTGCTTTTTGAGTCTGGGGCCCAACCAAACCATAAAAGAAAACAGATTACCCCTTCGCTTAGAGCGGATTCCTCCCCTTCTATTTGGACTTGAACCTACTACAACACTAATTTTAGACTTTAGCTATTAAGAACAAGGATAACAAGCAGATTCCTTTTTCTTTTATTACAATATAATCTTATGCCGAGGTTTCTTCCTGATTGACTAATCATTCTCCTATTACAACGAATGTCGGGAATGAATTCACTGCCTGGGAACGAATTCATCGTCGTATGGATGACCGACGATTACTAGCGATTTCGGCTTCATGCAGGCGAGTTGCAGCCTGCAATCCAAACTGAGGACGGGTTTTTGGGGTTGCTCACCCTCGCGGGATCGCAACTCTTTGTCCCGGCCATTGTAGCACGTGTGTCGCCCAGAGCATAAGGGGCATGATGACTTGATGTCATCCTCACTTTCCTCCGGTTTATCACCGGTAGTCTGATCAGGGTTCCAAACTCAATGGTAGCAACTAAACACGAGGGTTTCGCTCGTTGCGGGATTTAACCCAACATCTTACGGCACGAGCTGACGACAGCCATGCACCACCTGTATCCGCGTTGCCGAAGGCACCCCTCTCTTTCAAGAGAATTCACGACATGTCAAACCCTGATAAGGTTCTTCGCTTTGCATCGAATTAAACCACATGCTCCACCGTTTGTGCGGGACCCTGTCAATTCATTTGAGTTTCATTCTTGCGAACCTACTCCCCAGGCGGGATACTTAACGCGTTAGCTATAACACTGCATGGGTCGATAAACACAGCGCCTAGTATCCATCGTTTACGACTAGGAATACTGGGGTATCTAATCCCATTCGCTTTCCTAGCTTTCGTCTCTTAGTGTCAGAAAGTAGGTTGGCAAGGAGATAGGGTGCCTAAGAAGGAAAGATAAGTGCTGATCCAACAATTTTCCATGTAAATCCATTGGAAAATCAAAAATATGCATGTCCGATGAAATGGTTCTTGCTTCTCCTCCAATAATTAATCAGTGGTTTAACTGAATAACTAACTAAAATAAATAAACCTTTCTCTTCGTCTCAAGTCGATGGATCTTCTCAATTGAAAGATCTCCTATATGGCTAATACACATTCCAGTTAACTTAGCCTAATTCTAATTGTTTTGTTCCGAAGCAAAGATATCCACGGGGTCGATTCGTCCTATTCAGGTATTCACACGACCAAGAGGTATTGATTTTCTTTCCCTGGAAGGGGAAGGAAGGCTGGAATGCCAACAGACATCTCGAATTCACCCGACCTGATAATACCTATTTTGAGAACATCCAGTGCCAAAATCACTGAATGGGTAAGTCGCCAATCCCTAAAACGGACTATGTAATGTGTAAATACAACATATTGGGGAATTATCATTGGGGTATTGGTCTGGCGGTCTGCGCCAATCGTGCGTTATGGCAACACCTTCACGAACAAGAAGGTAACAACTGGTGGGACAATTATAAGACAGTTGAGAGAATGAGGAGTAGTCATACAGGTCTTCCTTGCTTTTCGAACATGAATCCACTACAATCTCCATAATCGTTACTCCTCCACTTCTTCTACCACTTCCACCACTTATGAGAAATCAGTGTATCTCCTTTGAACTATAAATAAATGGTTTTTATCTATTCGAAACGAGGACACAAGACAGATAAACTAAGATATACAGAATTAACGATTCATCTTGAGATAATCCTTTCTTCTTCACAGACTGCAATTACTTATCACAATGATATTTCTCAACCTTCTTTGCTTCCCTCCCTAAGACCTACCCAATCTTCTCCACCTTTGTGATCGAAGCAGGACATGAACGTCCATTTCTTTTTTTAGGATCGTCGTGTTCGAGCTTGATCTTTCGAACCTACTTGAAAGTACTCTTTTGCAATACATTTGTTTTCACCCTAAAACAGTATCAACCACTATTTATAAGGATTTTACAAAAGGTTTGTGAGGTCGATCTATACTTTTTTAAAAGGTATGATGTTATAAAGATCCCAAGACATAGCCCACACATGAAAATGTATTTTTTCATGAAGTGCCTTTCAAAGATATTCTCGATAGCATAGACAACTATATCCTTATGAGTGCATCCACTACCTACAATTATATTAAGAAATTTATAGGCGTCGTCATGTTTGGGTTAAATGGGGAATATATGAGACGTCCACGATTGAAGATACTAAGTGGTTTATAAAGGATAATGTATCCCAAGGTTTCATGGGGATGCTTTGTAGCCTTGATTGTATGTATTGGGATTGGAGAATTTTTCTAATGGAGGATGCAGGAACACACACTAGGGTTAAAAAATATCTCACAGTTTTTCTTGGGTAAATATGCCGATTTTGTCTGAGGTTGATTGTCACCTAATTTCGGCCAATATCTTTTGGAACCAGGTTTACGAAAATCATACATAAGAATTCAGAAATGTTCATCGTTGAACAATGACAAGTATAAAGGGCAGGTTGTTGTAATTAAAAAAATAGTGAGATATTACGTACACATCGAAAAAAGAATTTATACAGAGAAGAACATACTCCTCAAATGATAGTTAAAAGAACTGTAATTGGATTTCATTTACTTACATATCTTAAAATATTATTCTTCCAGTGAAACATTAAACTAGTTTATGTTTGCTTTATGTATGAAGAATATGCAAGTTTAATGAAAGCTACCTAATTAATAAGGACAACTTTCCAGAACTTAACCCGGCATTCACACCCTGCAATCCTCCCCGAAATGGAGACGAAAATCAAGACACTGCGCGAAGTATACTAGATTTTGTGGGTACATCTGCTCCTGCAACAAATAATGTAATATTTATTTATGTAACTAATGATAATACAAAATATATGTGTGTAATTAATGATAATCACTTACGATGTTCTCAGGGTTCAGGGTAGGTGACCCCCTTCGAAAAAAAACCACCTGCATATCTAAATAGGTTTTTACAACTTTTTTTATCATCATAAACCTACTTTGAAGAACAAACTTTAGTCTCTGGTTGAGATTATTATCTCCAAAATTAGCCATCACTCTGGACCAAAAGGTTAATCCGTTAACTTATCTTCTTTCCACATCTTCCTCTCTAACAATAACCAACCAGGAACTAACGGTTGCTAAGTCCTCTGCCTCTGTAAACCTATGCCCCATGATTTTAAAATTAAAATATTAAAAACTGTTTTTGTAGATTGCGAGTAGATTGGGTGAATTGAATGTGTCTTAGTATGCCCTATATTTCATCTATTTATAGGGGATAATGAATTATTGTTTTCATCTAATGTACCACCGCTAGTGTATAATACCAAACCGTATATAATTGAAAACACTATCTGCGTGCAAAGACTACATCATCAAATTAAAAAAAGTGAGATATCTATTTGTTTTCAGAGTGGTAGGTCCATATTAACAGTTTATTCAATGTAATCCAAGGTTTGAATGATTTCGTTTATGAACCGTAAAAATCTCAAAATAATTAATAAAAGTAATTATATTCATTGGAGTGCAATTAACAAAAGCATACTACGATCCCTAATTAATCTCTAACTTATTTTCGCAGAAGTCATGGTAGCACTTAGCTCGTGCAACAAGCCTTTAAACCATAAGGTGACCCCAGTGGACGAGTTTTGTCTCGTGAGGGCTTACAAAGAGATATACCCATAAAACCTTTCAGCATACCAGTTACACGTCGTCGGAATTATTATGACTTGGTTCGCGTGTTAAAAGTTCTGGGTTTAAACCAGGAATAACATTTATCATTATTGAGCATGAATGATCAAAAGGGAATGGCCTTCGTTATTTTCAAGTATGTATGCGGTACGGGCCGCTTCCTCCTACAATAAACAACCAAAAACCCAACCAATTAGTGTATAAATGGAAAATCCTCTTAACAAATACAATACAATTAAATGACAAACATTTACAATCAATTCTTTCGTCGTCCCACGACCCCAGGTTCGATATAGAGGTAACAAAGAATCCTCCACGAAGCTTCTCACGACATTTCTAATAACCGAAAAAAGAAATTGGACCGACTGGTAGTTGTGACGGTTGGGGTTCCCATTTTTTTCCTCGAACATTTAGTGAACCTGCCTCCATAAATACACCCACGAGATATTTACACCAATTGTATTAGTTAAGACGTTTGAGTAACACCTGATTAGGGCGAGGTCTTCATCATGAGTATAAAAAGGTATTATAGGAAAGCGTAAAGATTAAAATTTAGCAAGGAGGAAAACAAATGGGTATATATTTAAAGAATTAATAATTTGATATGTGTTAATATTGGACGAGAAGTGTTTGTATTTATAGAAAAAAATATTGACTCGCTATGATAGGAATACATAAAAAGATAGAACGAATAGATGCAAACACTGTTATATCAAAACATTTGGATGATTACACAATACTGAGCCCCACCGAAGAAGTGACAATTCTATTGTAACTGTTCATAAACAAAAAATGACACATTTTTACGAACGAGACAAAACAATAACATGACATTTATCTTTAACAATTGAGTGATTTTTTATTATTTACGGTAGATAAACACATTTTTTTGTGTCTAAATTATTCTCAATTTCATATTTTGTTGGTACTCAATTTTGTACTTATCATGGTTTTTTATGTCTTTGTAGGTATTTTTGGAAAATAAATATTTATGGGAAAATTGGCTCGAAAAGTTGTTAGAGGCACCCAAAAAATTACTAAAGGCACCCGAGATAATTGATAAAGGAACCCACCATATATATTAGGGGCACCCTTCATTTTGAGTTCAAATCCGGATTTGGCGGGAAAAATTCCCTTACGTGTGAAGTGATTTCTGGATTTGATTGGGAAGAGATTTAATTAGGTTTTCTCTTGGATTTGGATTACACTAACCTGTTACCACTTAACAGGGTTTAATAAATCAAATTAAGAGTCCCAAGCCGAGAAAAATGGGTGAAAAGTCGAGTTCACGCCGGAAAAGAGTTTCATTCCCTGATTCGGATTTATATGAATCTGAGTTTGTTTTGGATTATATTTTGGGTCCTTATCGAGTTAGGAGGAGTTGTTAGGGTTTACTAAACCTATAAATAGCAAAGAGGAGGAAGAAAAATCATATAGGGGGTGTCGAAAAAAAAAACTGAAAGAAAAAAAATTGATGCTGCTAAACGTGAAGAACAGGGATACAACAACGGTTCCTTCAAACCATCTGCAATAGATATCTTTGCCTTTGCAACATTTATCTTCAACTGCAACGGTTTCTTCAACCCATCAGCAACGAATATCTTCAGAACAACAACGTTTATCTTCATCAGAAGCACTTTCTCTGCTGTAACAGTCGAAACGGTTGTCTGTAACACTATTACACCGTTGCAAACTCTCTGTTTACACAATTTTCACTCTTTTCATCTTTGTAAACAATTTTTGATCTATGAGTACACATTTTGAGAGTTTGAGGAGATAAACTCCATCACTGAGGCAAGGAGGAAGCTATTTTTCCATGATTAATTGGTAACTTTTAATAATTCTTTTATGACTTTTACATTTATTTTTAATTGAAATTATAATTTTTCTTAATTGATTGTGATTTTATTTAATGGTTTATGCTGGGACCTAGAGCTTTTGATGAGCCATGCTTGTGATTTACAATTTATATTTTAAAAATCTACCTTTGGCAAAAATTAGAGTCACTTATTTGAGCTAGAATTATTTGGAATTATTATTTTTGGAACCAATTAAAAGTGGTTAATGGTGAAATCCATAACCTTAGTATTTGTGAATATATCATTTTCATCTTTTGTGTATATTTTCTAGTTTAAAATCGGGTTTTAAATCTAAAATCAATCTTCACAAGTTCGAGAGCTTGAACCTTATTTACTATTATTCTAAAACACATCAACGGTGAAATGGTACACTTTTCAAATTACAAAATAAAAATTTAAAGTACACGACAATGCTTGAAATAAATCTCATTTTCGTAGGAGATACAGTTTCACTTAACACGTGCAACAAGTCTTTAAACCATTGGGTGGCCCCAATGGACGAGTATAGTCTCGTGAGGGCTTACAAAGAGATATACCCACAAAACATATCATCAATCACGTAACTCGTCATTGGAATTATTAAGACTTGGTTGAAAGACTAATGCTTCCGGGTTAAGATGCACATAGTTCTCTATTATCATTGAGTAGCAATGACTAAATGGAAATGGCTTTCTGCATTTAGCAAGATATACGATAGTCCAACTTCCTACAATAAACCAAATATCCATTGAATAACTTTGTAATTGGAACATCATATTAATATTATAATTCCATTATATGAGAAACACTTACAATCATTTCGTTCGTCGTCCCGGGAGGGCATGATCGATATAGTGGTATTAGTATAGCCACAAACCGTTTCGCACCACTTTTTATACTTACATGCCGATGCATGATCGAATTGAGGATGTGGACGAATGGGTTACCTGTGAAATCAATAAACTTTGTATGCACCTCCATTTATAAATTCTTCTGAGACATATTAAAACTGGTTGAAGGGGTATTAACAATTTCTGAGAAATAACTAATGAAGGCCTCATCTTCTAAGTGGGTAAAAAGAGGCAATGATGGGAATAAATAATAAAAGAAGGTAGGAAAAGAAAGGAGTATAGAATTTGAATACTTGAGAATTTTGTGTGTGTTACATTGGTGTTTAATTCGTGAATTTTGGAAAAATATATGAAAGAAGTCGTTCATAAAGTTATATCTCGAAACTAACAATCGATCTCATCCAATGACTCAGCAGGTCAACATCGATTTTGAAAATAAAACTAATATTTTATTTCATAATAAGTTTACCGCAATATATAAGTCATAACATACATTATACAAAACAATGTATATGTAGTAACTTAAAGACCCAACATATGCGAAAACCTTTACTCAGTTTCGTAGGAGTCATAGTTGCACTTAGCATGTGCAACAAGCTTGTGAACCATCAGGTGGCTAATGGACGAGTATAGTCTCGTGAGGGTTTACAAAGAGATATATCCACAAAACATATCATCAATCACGTTACTCGTTATCGGAATTAGTAGGACTTGGTTGACGTGCTAATGCTTCCGGGTTAAGATGTGGATAGTTCTCTATTAACATTGAGTAGCAATGACTAAATGGGAACGACTTTCTGTATTTTGCAAGATATACGGTACGTCCGACTTCTTCCTACAATAAACCAAATATACATTCAATAACTTTGTAATTGGAAAATCATATTAACATTATATTTCCATTATATGAGAAACATTTAAAATCACCTTGTTTGTCATCTCGGGAGGGCACGATCGATATCGTGGTATTAGTATAGCCACAAACTGTTTCACACCTCTTTTTATACTTACATGCCGATGCATGATCGAATTGAGGATGCAGCCGAATGAGTTATCGGTGAAATCAATAAAATTTGTGTGCACCTCCCTCCATAAATTCCTCTGAAACATATTAAAACCGGTTAAAGGGGTATTAATAATTTATGATAAAGCTCTAATTAGGGTCTCATCTTCTAAGTGGGTAAAATGAGACATTGTTGGGAATATATTATAAAAGAAGGTAGGAAAAGAAAGGAGTATAGAATTTGATTACTTCAGAACTTTTTGTGTGTTACATTGGTGTTTAAGACGTGAATTTATGGAAAAATATATGAAAGAAGTCATTCATAAAGTTATATCTCGAAACTAACAATCGATCTCATTCGATGACTCAGCAGGACAACATCGATTTTGAAAGTAAAACTAATATTTTATTTCATTAATAAGTTTACCACAATAAATAAGTCATAACATACATAATATCAAACATTGTATATGTTAGTAACTTAAAGACCAAACATATGCGAAAAACTTTACTCATTTTCGTAGGAGCCACGGTTACACTTAACATGTGCAACAAGCCTTTGAACCATTAGCCGACGCCAATGGACGAGTTTTTTCTTGTTAGAGTTTATAAAGAGATATATCCACAAAACCTTTTATTATCGATTTTAGTGTTTATGCGATTATTGTGGAGTTGGTGGACCACGCGAACTTGTTTCAGGTCCTAAAAGTTCCGGATTAAATTCTCGGAATTTATATCTCATTATTAAGTAGCAGTTAAAAAACAGAATTCGTTCTGTTTTTTTCAAGAAATTTGGTACAATGCTTCCTCCTATAACACCAGATAATTTTTTTTTTAACCAAGTAGTATATAATTAGAAAACCCTCTAAAAAATATATCTTCTTAAATGATAACTTACAATCATTTCATCAGTTCATATTGACATCTTCTAATACGAAGATAGTCATCTTCTGCTTGTCGCTCCTGCGTGAAACCAATAAACTGATTTAGTATTTAAAATAATATGGCGGTTTTAAAAATGTGTAGATAAATCAAAATATTACTTACATTATCTCGCTCCGTCCATACAAATGGGGTGTTTCGGTAAAGTGGCAGTAAGATCATTACACACTACAAGAAAAACGGGTTTAAGCGACAGGTCGTTTTAAGTTGCTTAAAGCCCCTTTTAAGTCGCTACAACCGTTATAACGACTTAAAG